>ML290125.1:0-27254 GCA_005239495.1 Nicotiana undulata | reverse complement strand
GAATGACCTCAAATTTTGCACACATGTCATAAATGACATTCCGGACCTGCTGTCACTTTCGGAATTCCATTCCGAGTCCGATATCAAAATCTCACCTATCGGCCGAAATTCTAACTTTCGCCAATTCAAGCATAAATCTTTGTCTGGCCTAAAAAACACATTCGAACACGCTCTCAACCCCGAAATCACTCAACGGAGCTAACGCAGTCGACGAATTTCCATTCCAGATCCGTCTTCACATAGCTCCCGCTCCAGCCCAATTTTTAAGGTTAAAGCTCACCTTAAAGGACTATATGTCCAAAAACACTCCATTTTTCATCACTCAACGCTCTGACTCGTTCCATTAACCTAATAAGACATGAGAGGAACAGTTATCCGGGAATCGGGACGCTAACTCTCCAAAACGATCGGCCAGGTCGTTACAGCAATAAGAATGAATATTGGTTTGTTGTTGGTAGGAATAGTTTAATTACTTTTACGTTTGGTTGGAAGTCTTTTTGATCATATAATGTTGTACTAATGTAATGTTATATTTGATGAAGTTATTAGCTACAACTTTAAGTCAATTATGCAACCAAATAACTTTTTTATTAAGGACCTAGTGTCTACTACGCAATCAAGTAGCTAATTTATTACTAGACACATTGTCTATAACGCAACCTCTAGGAGCTTGTTGTAGTACAATAAGGAAGTTCTAAGGAAACATAAATTACAACATCAACAGTAAATACGCAAAAAGGTAGTTTCATTACATAAAGGTAGTTTCATCCAAAATGAAATTGTCCCATGACCAACCCAAACATAAATTATACTAATAAAGCTAAGAATGGTCCATCTTTCCCCTGAAGATATCCACTGCAAATTTTTCCAGAACAACTTCATCTGCTTGTCATTAAGATGCACCATCAACGTATCAGTTAGGAGGAAGTCAATAACCTTCACGGCAAATGCTCCTCTAATTTTACTACAATAATCAAAGACACAATTAGTTATTAAAGAAACTAGAATAATGAGAAAAATATAATGGATGGCACATTTAATTTACCTTTTCAAACCATAATACGCTCGCATGACCATTTCTTCGTAAGCACATGTCGGCCTAAGTCTGTAAATGGGCCAGATTTCATCAAAATCCTAGGCATCATGAGTGCGAGGGGCTGTACAAGTTCTTCATCATACAAACTGACATTGTTATCGTAAATGTGAATTCAAGCCCCTGCCAATGATAACAACAGCCAACAAATACTTGTTATCAGTTTTTCACACACATTACAACACCTTAGCCTTGCACCACCCCACAACCCTAGGTTTAGGCATACTTCCTTAAGGATATAGTATTAGGAGTGTAAGTCACAAGACTTGGCAAGCGTCAACTGCCTCATAAAAGTCCAAATCATTCCCCTTTTTACTTGCAGCCTCCTTAATCTTATCCCATGAAATGCATATGCTTTTGCATAATGCAACATTCATAATAATATGACTACGTGCATAGGGGCGTGAACTTTTTTTCGTACATGCATTTGCGCCAACAATTCCTCCACATGCTAAATAATATAAAAAGTACACGTTAAATATGAAACTACTAAAATAATAAATATACGCAGTGATTAAGGGACTTAGAAAAATGGTAGTTCTTCTTCTTAATCTGTTTCGATTTCTTCATCTTTCTTGCAGAAATTGGAGCATTCCTCGATTTGCTTAGCAATCTTGTCTTCCTGTACTAAGGTGACTCAACTACTTTATAAGGGATCTCATTCTGATTTTGCATCTCCCAAAGGATTTTCAACACCTTATCCATTTGTCATTCGCAACCTTCAAATTTTAACGCACATCTGTATCACTTGACTGAGCATTGCACGTCCTGCACTGTCCTCCTTTGCCAATATCAGAAAAACAACCAGCTAGTGTTGAACCAGGAATACTCCCACTGAAAGAGTCATCATCAACAAACTCAACTTCATCATTCGTCTCTAAGCTCACTACACCAGGTACCTTTTTGATGGCAAGCACCTGTTCGAAATCAACCACTAGCTAGTTGAATATAGGATCTGCTACCTCATTGTCACATGGTACTAAATTCTTCATGTAGTCCATATCCATCTCATGTAAGGTAGGAATAAGATAAGGGTGAACCTCCTGAAATATAGCATAGATATAAGTCAATGGACAAGCAATACCAAGAAATAGACACGAGGTCTATGATAATCTCCTACTTTGGTTGAGTCTAATCTACTGATGGAGTATTATTGAACTCTCTATTTACCACACTAGGGTCATCAACTCTCTTCTTAAAGGGATCCCAATCAGGTTCAGATATTACTTTCTTGTTGTGACATCTCAACATCCTTGGCAGCAACATCGTTATGACTTTTGATTTCTCGGCACTACGACCAACTAGCGGAATTGCTTCGTACGCCAATGCCTAAAAATTTTCATGAACCAAAATATTTATTTTTCTGCAAAAAATAAAATAATATTAACTCAACTGCAATGGAATGTGGTACATGACATAACTAGCTGATTTAGACTTTTTACTAGAGATATTTTTTTCCTTACTCTTTCTCACATACAATTTGTAAATTGTCAATATGTTATTCTTCAAGTACTCAATTGTAAGCTCAAAATACTCATTTCCCCATGGATATTTCATGAAAACTTCCAAATTTACAACCATACAAATTCATTTCTTATCAACGCACGCTATGTTATCCCTTGCAAGCAAGACTGAATGGACACACTACACTTATACAATCTTAAACCTCTATTGTGTCAAACCTCTTGGACTTCAACTGTTTCAAAAGCATCTTTTCTTCCACCCCATTCTGCTAGACTGACAAACTTTATTGCAAAATGTTTCGCCATGATCTATCACTTTCTTCATTTTTTCTTTACTGGGTTTAGCACCACAGTTCAATCCAATCATGATAGTAAACTTCTTCAATCCAAAGTGAACATGCTTGTATCCAACTAAAAAACATAACTCGCGCTTCGTCGTGCAATAAATTTGGCGAATCAACATGGAATGGATAATCTGTCAATTGAACTGTGTCCAATATTCTGAAAGTTTTGCAAACTGTACAAAACAACTACTATTAAAATTTTCCATCGATTTGACTATTCTAAGTTTATCCTTGAACTCATAGAATAAATAGATCCTATACCTCACACTAATCTTGGCCGGAAACGTCTATGCTTTCTTAGAAAAGTCCTGAATTTGTATTTAGATGCGTCGATCGACCTTACAAACACAGGAATTCACAGAGAATCCTGGTCAACTTTAATTGTTGCATGTGTTTCACTTTCTAACGCATCTTTAAGTTGTTCGTCATCTTCATAATTTTTGTCTTCTTCAACATTTTTATCAACCTCCTTAGCAAAATCAGCACCATTTTTATCATCCTCCCCGCCTAAAGCTTCATCATCGTTGTCTTTTTTCTTCTCAGATAATTATTTCTTCGGAAACCTGTTCTTTCATTTGAGTTGTGTAATTTATGTCCAAGTCTTCTTCCGCCTCCTCATCAACACCCTAAAATGCTAAGCTCCTTAAAGTAGATTTTTACTTACAAGTATGTCCTAGTCAACTAATCTTGACCTTGACTTGTTCTTTTTTTTATTGATGGACTTTGATGGCTTTTTATTCTTTTTCCTCGTATCATGCTAAGAAATCTCAGAATTTCCAATACTAGGGGAAGATTTAGAAGTATCTACATTTCATTTCCTGGTAGCAGTTTTTGAAGGCTTAGCATTTGCTTTACTTGGCGTTGCTTCTTGTGTTTCTGCATATCCTTTCCTGTTTGGAGGCTTTGAAGGATGTGCAATTGCCTTCTTTGCCGAAGGAATATGCTTCTTAGCAATTGATTTCTTCCTCATATTACCTACATACAAATATGCAATGTAAGATTTAATAATTTGAAACTTATGATCAGAATAAGAAAAATAAGCACTAATTCCAACAAACATCTATGACTAGATGACAATCGACCGCAGGTTTATCAATAAACATTAGGTAGCCAGCCGACGATATCCTAAACTACAGAGCACCGAGGTAGTCCAAGAAATAATTCAACCCCCCACGCCATATAAAACATGGTTATACGCAATCCAATCGACCATGAACATGCACATGAACGAATCACTCTATAAAACCCAAAAATCACATATGTAAGAAATGGGAAAATATAAAATATAGTATTTACCAAAATTGACATGTTTTGAGCAACAATAAGTGCTTGTTGGGTCTATAGAGACGATTCCACCTAAAATCGAAGCTTGATTCTTGTCCTTTCTCCCTGGAATCCATCGTGGTCGAGGGGGTTGAGAGAGAGAGAGAGAGAGAGTAGAGAGAAATTGATGGAAAAATAAGAAAGAAGGATTGTTTTTCAAGCATTATAAGTGACCCACAAGTTTTGAAAATTGTTAAAAAGGTTTCATTCACCTTAACCTACTCATTTAACCATTTTTCAACCCAAAAGAAATTGAGAAAGAAAATAAGTGGTCACTTAATCAATTTAAGTTTTGAGGAGGTCTTCTTGACAATTCCTCTCTACATACATAGTATGTATGTGTGCATGTATGAAAGAGCAATAACACATAAAAAGGAGTAGTAGTTTTTCTAGGTTTGAATTCGCTTAGAGAAAATTCTTGTATGTAGTTACCTTTCCTACACATTAATCTACAGTTATAGTTATACTTTAGATAATATCTTTCATTTCACTTTTTCTAATAGTAGACAATTATACTGTTGGGTTGATTTTGAAAAAGCAGGAGATTTCATTTTCTTTATTTGTTTCTTTGCCTTCTATAGTTAAAGGGAAGTGCACACTTATGATATTGCAATAATTAGGCAAATGGTTCCAAATGTCCAACTATATACGTCACGGACCAATATATATGGGCAGTAGAGATTGGCTTTTCAGTAAGTTTTGGTAAAAATAATACAGGCTAGTTAATTTTTGGACTGGTAATTGAAAAATAGTCCGCGTTTGCAAAGTCATTGAAAAATAGTCACTATTTTGATGCAATACGGAAAGTTTCAGCATAATATACTTGATATTGGCGCACTTGTGTATGAACTTCCAGCATATTATGCTGGAACTAGGGGTGTCAATGGTTCGGTTCGGCCAGTTATTTTATAAAATTTATGCTATACCAATATTTCGATTATTCTATTATGTATAACCAAAATTAGACTTTTCGAAACTGTGCCCGGATTTTCTTTGGTATCGGTAGGTTCGGTTATTTTTTGTAAAATTCACCAGTAGAAGCAGAATGCAATAATATAGGTTGTTTTATAGGACTTAGCAAAACTATCTTAACATTTTTGTTGTTTAAAGGGTGATGAAATAAAAAAAGAAAGATAGCTAGAGTATAGATCCATCAACTATTCTACAACAACGTAAAAGAAACCAAGCAAAGGCAAAAAAGAAAATATAGATCACACGAGTGAAAAAATATTATTCAAGCCGGGAATCAAGAATAAAGTCTATAGAAGATTAAATATTCAAAAAGATAAATCTAAATTATATGAAGGAAACATATTCAATACATTATAGTTTTGTCACGACCCAATTCCATTTTAGATCGTGATGGCGCCCAGCGCCTCAGCCAGGCAAGCCAACAGTGAGAAAACTATGTGATTTCTCTTTTTCTAATATTTTACCAAGTAATCAAACTTTCTTTAATATTAAAAAGGTTTAAGAAGTAATGGACTTAAAGAAATAAGCAACACGAAAGTTAATAGGTGCAATCATGATCAATGAAATAAACCAAAACCAAGAGTCTACTAGTGTATGTGCCAAGACCTGGTGTCACAAAAGTATGGGTTACTAGTAGAATATACAAAAGACTTACTATTCTACCATCTGAAATAAAATAGACAGAACAAAACAACAGGAAGACTTCGGCTGCTACAGAAAGGCTCGAAAGGGCAGCTCACCGTGTAGTCTCGAACCAGAAGTCAAACATGCGTGTCGGGATGATAAGCAGATGCACCTGCCTCAGATCCTACACATCAAGTGCAGAAGTGTATTGTGAGTACATAAACAATTACCCAGTAAGTATATAGTCCAACCTCCAAGAAGTAGTGACGAGGGGTCGACTTCGACACTTACTATGGGCAAAAATGTAATATAATGAAGTTTTAATTAATCAGGACATATAAAATGATAATACAACTCAGAGCAGGAAAAGTAAGCAAACAAACTCTTTTATTGCAAGTAGAAACCAAGTCATTTCTCTCGTCTATTACTTTCACCTTTAAAGCCCATGAAATCATATTAAATATAAAAGGGGTTTCAATATCTTTATGCACGAATTATGCCGAGGACGTACAGCCCGATCCAAATATACATATAAATATAATGTGCACTGCCGATGGTCAAATGGCATGAACCATATATACATCAATTAACTTGCCGAAGCGAACGGCCCGCTCCCATGAGAGTAATGAAAATTTACCCCGCTCGTGGAATATACTTGCGAAGCGATTGAATATAGATTTTCTCAAGTTATAATAATATCTCTCAATTCTTTTTCAAAATAAGAAAGTCAACTAGGAACTTTTAAAATATTGAAATCCTCAATCTCCGCTTTAATCCAAATAATTAGTAAGAACAAAAAAGCAACGGGATAAACAAAACATGGTGTAAACCTAAATTTACCCGGACATAAGCATGAATAGTAGCTACGCATGGGCTCTCGTCACTTCGTGCGTAAGTATCCCCCACAACTATAAGTACATATTGATTAGGTTCACCTATGGGGTTAATTCCCTCTTACAAGGTTAGAAAAGAGACTTACCTCATCTCAAGGCCCACTTCCCGGTCCAAAAATGTGGTCAAACCCTCAATTCGGTGCCGAATCAACCCAAAACTAATCAAATAGTACATAAACTAATCAATACATGCTCAAAAGTTCGTATTCCAACTATTAATGATGTTACCCAACTCTATATGTAAGGTTCCTAAATTCTCCCTCAGGCCCACGTGGTCGGATTTCAAAATTTTTGAAGAAAGTTGTTACCCATAACCTCATGAAGTCAATAAATTTTTTTCATCAAATTTCATAACTATTTTCGTGGTAAAATCCTATTTTTACCCAAAACCTATGTTTTTATCTAAAACCTTGATTTCACCAATTTTTACATGTTAATCTACCTATAATCTATGTATTTAACTCATGTTGTTTAGAAATTACTTATCTCAAAGTGCTAGGTGAAAACCATCTTCCAAAAGCTCCAAAATCGCCCAAGAGATGAAAGAAAATGAGTTAAATGGTCTACGTCCCGCATTTAATACGATGTGCACAGGTCTATGATATCGCATTTGCGACACCTGGTTTGCAATTGCGACATATTTCTCGCAAATGCGAATCCCGGGCTTCTACGGCTAAGGTCGCAAATGCAACTAAAATGCCACAAATACGAACACTACTGAGGTCGCAAATGCGAACACTGCCCCAGGTCAAGCTTCTTCGCAATTGTGAAGCTTTTCTCGCAAATGCGAACGATTCTCACATTTGTGAGACCTGCAGCACCAGCAATAAAACACCAGAAAACTGAAGTGTTTTTCTCATCCTCCCGAATGTCTGAAACTCACCCGTGCCATGTGGGCTCCACACCAATCACCCACACAAGTCTAATAACATCATACAAACTTGCTCAAGCGCTCAAAACACTACAATAACATCAAAACCCACGAATCGGACTCCAAAACGCACCGATTGACTCATGAACTCAAAAACTTCTAAAAAGACTTCCACAAGTCTGATTCCTATCAAATCAACTTGAAATGACGCCAAATTTAGCGTGCAAGTCTTAAATGACATTACGGGACTATTCCTGGACTTGGAATTCCTTTTGGACCTCGATATCATCATAACCTACTCTAAACCAAATTCAAAGACCTTCAAAAACCTTCAAAGAACCAACTTTCAATATTAGACGTTGAACTGCTCCCGGGTGATCCAAAACCCGATCCGAACATACGCCCAAGTCCGAAACCATCATAAGAACCTTTAGGAGCCCTCAAATGCCGATTCTGAGGTCAGATACTCAAAATGTTGATCAAAGTCAAACTTAGCCTTTTAAGGCCAACTTAAGGAACCAAGTGTTCTGATTTCAACCCGAACCCTTCCAAATCTCGATTCTAACCATCCTCACAAGTCATAAAATAGTAAAATCACGTACAAGAAGTCTTATTTAGGGGAACAGGGTTCTAAAAAAGCAAAACAATGGTAGGGTCGTTACATTCTCCGCCTCTTACACAAACGTTCATCCTCGAACGGGTCTAGAATCATACCTGCAGTGCTAAATAAGTGTGGGTATCTTATCCACATGTCCTCCTCGGACTCCCAAGTCGCCTCCTCATCTGGTTGGCTTCTCCACTGAACCTTTACCGCGAAAATCCTTTTTTATCTCAACTGGCGATCCTGCCTATCAACAACGGCAACTGGATTCTTTTCATAACCCAGACTCTCATCTAACTGAATCGTGTTGAAGTCTAACAAATGTGACATGTCGGCATGATACCTCCGGAGCATAGACACGTGGAAGACTAGATGAACTCCGGTAGATTGGGGCAAAGCAAGCTCATAAGCAACCTTCTTCCCAAATCTAGTGATCCCCTTCATAGGTGAGACTTTCAAGAGAACCTTCTCGCCTACCATAAAATGATAAGTCACATGCCTTCTTGTCCGTGTAACTCTTCTGTCTGGATTTTGCTGTGCGAAGTCATTCCTGAATCAACTTTACCTTTTCCAAGGCATCCTTCACCAAATCAGTACCAAATAACTTAGCCTCGCCGAGCTCAAACCGGATGGCAAAACAACATCGCCGACCATATAAAGCGGAAAATGGAGTCATCTCAATGCTGAATTGGTAACTGTTGTTGTAAGCAAACTCGACCAAAGGTCGTAACGACCCGATCGACCGTTTTCAGAATTTAAGCTTCGTTCGGTGGCATAAGGTCATGAACACCTACACATTGTGTATATCGACCTGAGTGCGTGGTTGGATTCAGTTACTGGATAATCCGGAGTAAAATTAGAAGGAAAACTTTCAATTTTTGAAGCTTAAGTGATGGAAGTTGACCGGAGGTTTGACTTTTATGTAAACGGCCTCGAAATGAGTTTTGGGTGATGTATATAGCTTCGAATGATTATTTTGTACTTGGGCGCATGTCTAGAATTGGTTTTGGAGGTCCGTAGAGTAATTTGAGGTAATTCGGCGAAAGTTAGAATTTCGGCGATTTCGGCTGATAGGTAAAATTTTTATATCAGGCCCGGAATTGAATTTCGGGAATGGCTGCAGGTCCGTTGTGTTATTTGTGACCTTTCTGCAAAATTTTGCATCATTCCGGGTTGAATTGATAGGTTTTGGCACGAGTTTTGATATTTGAAGATTTGTAAATTCATAAGTTTGATTTTTGGTTTGATTCGTCGTTTTGGTGTTGTTTTATGTTATTTGAAACCTCGAGCGATTCTGTGTTAGGTTATATGACTTGTTTGTGTCATTAGACAGGGTCCTGGGGTCCTCGGGTGTGTTTCGTATGGGGTTCGGGTAAATTTCTTTCAAATTTTAAATTGTTGTTCTGTCTACAGATTTTTCTTCTATGCGATCGCATAATGTCCTATCGAGCCACCCAAGTTTTCTTCTACGCGTTCGCACTCCTATGCACGCGATCGCGAAGCTCTATAAATTTTATTCTCCGCGTTCGCATCTCTTCCTCACGCGATCGCACAGTAGAGAGCATGGCCTTGAGCCAGAACCTGTTACTCTATGCGATCGCCAGATATCCTCCGCGTTCGCATATGCACCGACCCTCCTCCTCTTATGCGATCGCGTAGTATAATTTGACCAGTGGCCATTTTTCCTTCTATGTGATCGTATCATTTCGTCTGCGATCGCATTGAACAAATACCTGGGTAGATTATAAATCTTCAAAATCGAGGGTTTCACCATTTTTATCACATTTTGACTTCTAGAGCTCGGGTTTTGACGATATTTGATGGGTGTTTTACACAATTCGATTGGGTAAGTGTTCTTCAACTAGAATTGAATATATTCCATGATTTTATCTTTATTTTCATCATTTAATTTGTGTTTTGATTTGAGGAAAATGTTGGTTTTGAAAGAAAAATTCTAAAATGAAAAAGCGTGATTTGGGGGATCAAATGGTATCGGAATTTGATAAATTTTGTATGGTTGAAATCGTATTGTAATGGGTATTCGGATTTTGTAAAATATGACGTGTTCTGAGGTGCGGGCCCGGGGTCGATTTTTATATTGTTGTAAAGATTGAAACTTTATTATCTGGAATAGTTCCTTACAAGTTTTATGTGTATTTTGAAGTTGTTTTAGTTGATTTTTGAGCCGTCCGGAGGTCTTTATGCCCAAGAAGTTCATTTTAGAGTACCAGGTTTTCGTCTTCGAGGTAAGTATCTTACCTAACCTTGTGTGGGGGAACTACCCCTTAGGATTTGAGTCTTCTATGTTGATTGTAGCCCGTGTACGCGAGGTGACGAGTGCGTACTCGAACTTATTTGCAAATAGATTGGCCTTTTAGGATTCTTAGGTCCTTATATTTCTTGTGTATCAAGTTGTAAGTGTTATGACCGAGTTTCTGGTTGCTAGTTTCATCTTTTCCGGCTTAAATTAGATTTTTCTTGCTTTTAGTTTCCCTTGTTGTTTATTTGATGTTAATTGACTTGACTGAATATTTTACCTCTTCTACCATCATGCTATATTTTCTTCATAAACTGCCTAATCGACTAGAATTAGTATTATCTAGCCCTAAAATTGTTTAGCCGTAATTAGAATATCTATTCGTTGGTGTCAAGCATGCTCGTGAGTCGTATACTGTGAGTTATATGATTTTCCCTTAAATGCTACTTAGGTTTAGTTTGGTAACCATCCATGTTGATGGTATCTCCTTGGTGTGGCCTATTACTGAACATTGTTCAAGCTGAGTTTTATTCCGTGAAGCTAATTGTTTAAGAGAGATTGGTTATAGTTGTTTTCCCTTGCCGGGATGATTTGGTTTCTTCTTGTTGTGAACTTGAATATTGAGAATCGTTGTTATATTTGCTTTGTTTTCCCCTCCTTACACTGTTTTCTCCTTCTGCTTGGCATTCCCTTCAGTGGCTACTTCTTATGAGTGAGTTTTACCATTCTTGTGATTTAAGTTCTTGTATTGATTTGCTCGCCGCACTTGGCATTTCTGTCTTTTGTTGCTTTTGTACTTGTTGTGGCAATGTTCGATATTTCTGTCGTGTTCTAGTTTTTCTCTTTGTTGGCTTCATTGCATATTTAAATTGGGACTACTGACGTATTCTGGGAGCTTTCCCCCTGTAGTGCATATTTCAATTGGGACTACGGACGTATTGCGGGAGCTTTCCCCCTATACTACATTTTTAAATTGGGACTACGGACGTAATTTGGGATCTTTCTCCCTGTACTGCATATTTAAATTGGGACTACGGATGTTTTTCGGGAGATCCCCCAGCACTGCATATTTATTTTGGGACTACGGACGTATTCTGGGAGACCCCCCTGTACTGCATGACAAATTCTGAGCTACGGACAGAGTACCGATAAATTTATCTTGAAGAGGTTATGATTGAAAGATATATATTGAAAAATATAGCTGAAAAGCATTTATCTTAAAGAAAACTATGTTTGAAGGACTTTTATTTTAAAGGTATATTGGAAAAGCATTTGTCTTGCAGAAAACGATATTTGAAAGGCAACTATTGGGGAAGTATATTTGACAACCATTTATTTTGAAGGAACTATGTTTTGAAGATTTCTCTTTCAAAGAAAAAGATATATATATATATACATCCGGAGAAAGTATATTTCAAAGAAAATTTTCTATTTGAAATGATTATATTCGAAGCTTTCAATATAAACTTACGGGCAAAGGTTTACACTCAAAGTATTTTCCAAAAACACTTGGGGTTGTTGGCTAAGGCCTGACATGAAACTGTTGCAGTGCTGAATTATTACTTGTTCTTGTCGTATTGTGGTTTTCGGTTTTAGGACTGTGTTCCTGTCCCTCCTTCTGTGTATTTCCGTGATCTTTCGTTGTATTTTACTTTATTTTCCTTCCGCTTGAACTTGTTATGTGTTAATTACACTGTGTAGTCATTAAATAGACCTCATTTTCTGTTATTCCCATATTTATGTCTGTTTGATTTATTAGACCAGCGGGTGTCCTGACTAGTCCTCGTCACTACTTCACCGAGGTTAGTCTTGATACTTACTGGCACCTATGTGGTGTGCTCATCCTACACTTTTGCACTTTTTTGTGCAGATCCCAGGTTTTGCATAGCGGTTGATCGATAGCTAGCAGTGCGGTTTCTGCTGTGGAGACTCAAGGTAAAAACCGCTCCAGCGTTCGCGGTTTCAGCGTCACCCTCTTATGTTCTGTTTGCACTGTTGTAGTTATTTTTGAACAATGTTATTTTAAGGAGTTTTCTTGTAACTTCTTTAAAGCTAATGATTTGTACTTACCGGGTTTTGAGAAAAGTGTAAAGTGTTGCGATTTATTTCAAAAAACACTTAATCGATTCTTGTACTATAATTTGATGTTTGTTATAATAGGCTTACCTAGTCCTTAATATTAGGTGCCGTCACGATACCCAACGGAGGGAAAATTGGGTCGTGACAAAGGCAATCACACATTCTGAGCATGTCATCCATGATCTAAAATGCCCCCTCCGACTACATATTGGTCTGTGGATGAAATGCGGTGTTGAGCTATACGCGGGTTCCCAACTCACTCTGTACTGCTCTCCAGAATCGCAAAGTAAACTAAGGACTTCTATCTTATATGATGATAACAGGCACACCATCCAGCCGAACTACCTCCTGGATATAAATCTAGGCCAGTGTCTATGAAGTATACGTAGTCATCATAGGAATGAAATGTCCCGACATAGTCAATCTGCCTACAACGACCCAAATTGCATCAAATATCCGCAAAGTCCGCGGAAACCCAACTACGAAGTCCATGGTAATGCACTTCCACTTCCACTCAAGTATAGTCATCTGCTGGAGTAGGCCTCCTGGCCTCTAGTGCTCATACTTAACCTGCTAGTAATTTAGGCATCTGGCTACATACTCAACTATGTCTTTCTTCATCCTCCACCACCAATAATTCTGCCTCAGGTCGCGATACATCTTCGTAGCGCCTGGATGAATGGAATATCGAGAATTGTGCGCCTTCTCTAGAATCCTCTCCCTCAAGACATCGACATTTGGAACACATGGAAGACCCTGGAGTGTCAAACACCATCCTCACCGATAGAAACCTCCTTGGCACTATCCTGTAGTACCGTCTCTTTGAGAACCATAAAGTGCGGATCATCAATCTGTCGAGCCTTGATCTGCTCCAATAGTGAAGACTGGGCAATGACGCATGCAAGAACTGGACTGGGCTCTGAAATATCCATCCTCACAAGTCTGTTAGCCAAAGACTGAATGTCCAAGGCTAGTGGTCTCTCCTCCGGTGAAATGAATGTCAAGCTACCCATACTCTCTGCCTTTCTGCTCAAGGCATCCGCAACCACATTCGCCTTGACCAAATGATAAAGAATAGTGATGTCATAGTCCTTCAGTAACTCAAGTCATCTACGCTGCTTCAAATTGAGAGCCTTTTCCTTGAAAAAATGCTGCAAGATGCGATGATCAGTGTAAACCTCACAGGAAACCCCATAAAGATAATGCCTCAAGATCTTAAGAGCATGAACAATTGCGGCCAACTCCAAATCGTGCACAGGATAATTCTTCTCATGGGGATTCAGCTATTGTGAAGCATATGAAATAATTCTACCCTCTTGTATCAATACACAACCCAAGACAATGCGTGAAGCGTCGCAATACACAGTATACATCCCCAAACCGGAAGGCAACTCTAGGACTGGTGTTGTAGTCAAAGCTTTCTTGAGCTTCTAGAAGTTCGCCTCACAATCATCATACCAACGAAACTGAGCACCCTTCTGGGTCAATCTAGTCAAAGGTGTCGCAATATATGAGAAGCCATCCACAAACCGGCGATAATAACCTGCTAACCCCAGGAAGCTCTTGATCTCCATCGCCGAAGTAGGACGAGGCTAACTCTGAACTACCTCAATCTTCTTGGGATCCACCTTAATAACCTTGCCTGATATAACATGCCCCAAGAATGCCACAAAGTCTAACCAAAACTCACACTTGGAGAACCTAGCATATAACTTCTGTTCCCGCAAGGTCAAGCACCACTCTCAAATGTCGCTCGTGCTCCTCCATGCTATGTGAGTAAATCAAAATGTCATAAATGAAGACAATGACAAACGAATCAATATAAGGCCTGAACACCATGTTCATCAAGTCCATAAATGCCGCTGGGGCGTTAGTCAAGACGAAGGATATCACCAGAAACTCATAATGGCCATATCTAGTACGGAAAGCAGTGTTCGAACTCCAAGTCCCGAATATTCAATTGATGGTACCCTGATCTCAAGTCGATCTTAGAGAACACTCTAGCACCGCAACTGGTCAAACAAATCATCAATACGTGGCAACGGGTACTTGTTCTTGATGGTAAATTTGTTCAACTAGCGGTAATCAATGCACATCCACATAGTCCCATCTTTCTTCTTCACAAATAGCCTTTGGGCACCCCCAAGGTGATACACTTGGCCTAACGAACCCCTTTGCTACCAATTCCTCAAGCTGCTCCTTCAGCTCTTTCAACCCCTTGTCGCGATCGCAGTGAAGGAATCACTGGGCAGCTTTATAAAATACAGGACTTAGCCTTGTTCCTCCATTTTCATCTTCCTCTTCAAGATTTTATAGAGCTTTTCAAGGGACCTTCCACCACTGTTATTGACGTAAGTAAATTCCATAGTTTTACTAGTTTCAAACACTAATCCCTAGTTAAATTCACTACTAAATTATCTAAAATCATAGAATTAGGTAGTAATTATAGGGTTCTTGAGGATTTTGTAATTTTCTATTTTAGGCCATGAAATCAAGTAGAAATCACACCTTAATGATCCTTAGGCTATAGGTGAGTGATCCCTTCGAGAATTTTCGGAATTTGACCATGAGAGGTCGGGGTTGGAAATTGGGAATTCTTCAAGAATGGCGATTTTATTGAATAACTAAGATAAGTTATCACATTGTACATGCATTGATGTTATTGTATATCTTTTGACTAGTTGCGAGTCCTCGGGTATAGAATTCGGAGTTTCGGGCGCAATTGTGGTCCGAGGGGTAGATTCGACACGAGGTGAGTCTCCTTTCTAACCTTGTAAGAGGGAATTGTCCCCATAGGTGATGTATATGCTATGTGTAACTTGTTTGGGGGCTACGTACGCGCCAAGTGACGAGAGTCCGTACGTAGCGGCTATTATTGTTATGTCCGGGTAGTTAGGCCCACATCATGCCTGGTATGTTTTTCTTGCATGCCCTAGATATGTTTCTTTTTGTTGAAATGCTCATATGATTTATTGTAATGATATTTTTACTACGAAATTATGTTTTGCAACGTCTTGTTCTTCTGAGGTTCAATGAAATGAAATTATGAAATATATGAGAGCGGGCCGTACGCCACGGCGAAAATGAAATGAAATTATGAAATATATGGGAGTAGGCCGTACGCCACGGCGGAAATGAAATGAAATTATGAAATATATGAGAGCGGGCCGTACGCCACGGCGCAATGAAATGAAATTATGAAATATATGGGAGTGGGCCGTACGCCACGTCGGAAATGAAATGAAATTATAAAATATATGGGAGCGGGCCGTACGCCACGGCGAAATTGAAAAGAAACTGTGAAACATATGGGATCGGTCCGTACGCCACGGCGAGTGTAGAAAAGTATCTCATGGGAGCGGGCCGTACGCCACGGCGGATCTAAGAATTGGTAATTATTGTTTCATTCGGTGGTCTTACTTTTGAAAGTGCTTTATTGTTTAAGTTCAGTAACTGTTTGGATTTTTCTGTTCTCAGTACGTGTACTTGTTGCTTATTTTTCCCTGACATGCCTACCATATTTCATCATATTTTATCATATGTTATTACTGCTGGACCCTAGTGAGTATCGAGTCGACCTCTCGTCACTACTTCTTCGAGTTTAGGCGGGATACCCTAGTGAGTTGTTTTCTCAGCGACTTCCTAGCAGCACCCTGGAGCTCTTTTGTTATATTTCTCCGCTCACTTCATTCAGACGGAGAGTCTGTATATACTGTAGTCATTGTATATTCAGTAGTTTCCCATGACACTAGTGACACTAGTTCCTGGCACACACGTGTAGTGTATATTTATATTTTGGGGTTATGGGATGTATTTCTATGTGTGCATTTTATTTTGGCTTGTATCTACCAGGATTTCACTTCCCCTCAAGGCTAGTATCATGTTTGTCATTATAAATTGGGAATCTTTGACTATTTAACTAGATGGGAAAGGTATCACTTGGTGTAATTATTGTTGGCTTGCCTAACCCCATCGTTGGGCGCCATCACGACTCGGATTGGGATTCTGGGTCGTTACACCCAACCCGCTAGGTAAGCCAACTAAAACTATCCAGTTTCAATAATCTTATTAAGTCAATTAAAACAAAATAAATTTACTGAATTCTATATATATCCCAAGGACTGGTAGTACAAATCATGAGCTTCTACGAATGGAGTTTACGAATCAACAATGAAACAAATACACAGTCTATTTGAAAAGTACATAAACAACATTTTATAATCTAGGATACCCCGAACAAAGGAGGCAGCTACAACAGGGACGTTGATACATATTCAAGTCCCGCAACCATCGAGCACAGCAACCGACATCTGCACACAATGTGAAGAAGTGTAGTATCAGTACAATCGACCCCATGTACTGAGTAAGTAACAGACCTAACCTTAGGTTGAAAGCAGTGACGAGATAACACATGATTGGGTCCAATGACAATATTTCCACAACAGTTCATAACAACATAAATGCAAGTATAAAATAGATATCTCAAAGTAAAATACCCAGCACGTTCACAGTTCCAGAAAATGGTCATGCTTTCAAATATCTCAGTGAAAGAAAATCCCATATCTCTTACCGAAAATGCCAAAAGTACGAGTAAGTTTGAAAACTGTAATTTTCCAAATATCCTTTCCACAATAAATAAAATGTTTCATTTTCTTTCCAAGTAACAAGTATAAAGTGCCTCTCCATACCCACATATCAATGTGTATAATAAGTCATGAATGAAGTGAAACTATATAGCATGAGGAATTATGCATCTCTATGCATGTATGTCATGTAAATGCCATGTATTTCAGATATGAAACATGTACTCATACTCTTAGAGTACTCAATCTCATTGCCCCGCATCCTCTCTTACTAAGCTCAATACTCAGCACACTAAATCACTCAGCGCCGTATAATAACTGTTGTGGCGTGCAGCCCGATCCATATATATATATATAGTCGACCGCGCTCGTTGGGGGTGTACAGACTCCGGAGGGGCTCCTTCATCCCAAGTGCTATATTGTTGCGGCGTGCATCCCCATCTAATCTCGTTGCGGCGTGCAACCCGATCCATAATATATATAAGTATCCTAAGTCTTGTTGCGGTGTGCAACCTGATTCATATGCATAAATATAACCAATATATTGTTGTGGCATGCATCCCGATCCCATAAAGTATAATAGATATAATATNATATATATATATATATATATATATATATATATATATATATATATATATAGTCGACCGCGCTCATTGGGGGTGTACAGACTCCGGAGGGGCGCCTTCATCCCAAGTGCTATATTACTGCGGCGTGCATCCCCATCCAATCTCGTTGCGGCGTGCAACACAATCCATAATATATATAAGTAGCCTAAGTCTTGTTGCGGTGTGCAACCTGATTCATATGCATAAATATAACCAATATATTGTTGCGGCATGCATCCCGATCCCATAAAGTATAATAGATATAATATGTTGCGGCGTGCAGCCCGATCACAAAATGTCACTCTCACTCAGGCCCTCAGCCTCACTCAGTCATCAATCTCTCCCAATATCACTCATGGGCTCACAATGTCATGAATCTAGCCCTATAATAATGATATGATGTATCAATAACAACAACTGAGACTGATATGATATGAATGCATGAATATGACTGAGTACAAAATATCAATGAAATCAGTGAGATGAAAGCAAGAAACAACTACTATGGGTCCTAACAACATCAACAATAAGCCTAAACATGATATTTAGCATGATTGATAGCACAATTACTTTATCACATGGTAAAAACACAAATATCAACAAACTAGGGCCATTATCCAGTGCCATGGAAGCAATAGAGTCCCAATTCACATGGTGCACGCCTACATGCCCGTCACCTATCATGTGCGTCACCTCAATACCAATCACATAACATGTATTTGCGGGGTTTCATGCCCTCTACACTAAGTTTAGAAGAGTTATTTACCTCCAACGAGCCAATACCAATGTCGAGCAAGCAAAGTGATTCTCCAAAGAAGCCATCACGCGCTTTCTGGTCTCTGAACGGATCGAAACTAACAAAAAATAAATCAAATACATCAAACAATTCTAAAGGAACCAATACCAGTTGAATAAGGTCGAATCTTTAATCAAAAGCCTAAAATCGGCCAAATTGCCCAACTTGGGCCCACACCTCGGAACCCGGCAAAACTCACAAAATTCGATAACACGTTCAATTATGAGTCCAACCATACTAATTTCACTCAAATCCGACTCTGAATCGATGTTAAAATCTTAAAAATTCACTTTATGAAACTTTATGCAAAACCTCCCAAATTTCACTTTGAAATCATCAATCAAATCCCAAAAATAAAGATGGATTAATGAAATATAACCAAAACCGAGTAGAGAAAACTTACTCCAATCCATATGGTAAAACTTTCCTCCAAAATCGCCCAAATCCGAGCTCCCTAACTCAAAATATGACCAAATGAACAAACCCTTATTTTATATATTTTTCTGCCAACTATTCTGCCTCGTTTCTCATGTCAAACGATCCCGAAACTCGCTTTTTATGCCTTCAATGGATTTCTTGTAAAATTTTAGTCACGTTAGGCTTTTGAATCACTCCATTTGACCTTATAATTAAGGATATGTTGGTTTCAATATTTGCAAATAGTGTAGATTTTTAAATACGAATTCAATGGCAATTTCGTAATTAATCTGAAAAATCTAGCAACGCAATTTTTAGTAAAATGACCATAATTTCTCATATGATGACCAAACTTGATGATTATTTTTTATATGGCTCCGTTATTACAATACGGATCTAATGGTTCAATCAAAACAGAAATCGGAGCTCATTTGCTTAATGTAGTACCATTTATGCTTGAAGAAACGACGTCGAAACATAAGAAAAATGAGCGCAACGCAGCCCAAACCTATTTGAAACTCACTCGTGCCCCTTGGGACCCCGTACGAACATACTAACAAGTACCATAACATAACACGGACCAACTCAAGGCCTCAAATCATGCATAACAACATTGAAACGACGAAACACGCCTCAAATCAAACTAAATGAACTTTTGAACTTTCGACTTCCAAAAACTCGCGCATAAACATATCAAATCAACTCTGAATGAACTCAAATTATGAACACAAGTCCTAATACATCATACGGAGCTTCTCATGCCCCCAAACTAACGGGCAAAATGCAAATGCTCAAAACATCCTCCCCCACTTAAACATACGTTCGTCCTCGAACGAGCCCAAAGTTGTCCCATAAGCCATCCTATCGCCGTGTAATTTTTCCATGCACATACCCGGGGTGATCCCATGTCACTCTATCCCATATAGGTCCGATAACACAACATAACTGAATTTCTCAATTAAACCAAGCCCACAAGCCTTAGAATCCAATTTTCACTCATCTGGAATTCCTTATAAGATCTGAATCCTGCTACCTACGCATTGTATAAGTCTGAACAAACTGTATCAAGCCATAACCATAATCCAAGACACGATCGCATGTTATACCTTATAACTCAATTACTCATAACAATAATCACCGATTCATTAACTGCTCAGAACAACCCAATGCCAGTACTAAACCTCATGTCTAACAAAATCTCACTCTAAAGCCTTCGTACAATGCCGATAATCAAAGAACATGCAGAAACTCATACCTATTCATCAAATCAACAAGTCGTGGAGTTCCCTCTCCTTCAACAAGAACCATAGCCAATTCCCAAGACAACTTCCGATATTATCCTTCCAAATATACCGCAATCAAATCCGATAGCACCCCTCCAAGATCCGACGACTCCATCTTATCAAATACCAACTAACCTACTAACACACAACACCAGTACTACTTGGACCCACAACCGTGCAATCCATGCACCAATAAGCAACAATCCAACTGTATTCAATCTCGAAAATGAGTCAATCAAGAGAACCATCCCGCAAACTCTACGGGTACCACCACCACAAAAACTAAGAACCCATCACACACTGTAGAACCAAAACACACGAATCTCACACAAAGGATCATACCTCAATACAACTCCACTTCAATGAGCGACCCATCCAAATGCTGATCCATATCATATACCTCGAGCCACTCTACTCAAAATCAATAACCATGCGAAATTCAACATCAAGTACCCAAAATGCATTACCATGACCGCGGGGAGCAAATAACACAATGTCATCATCCTGAAAGAACATAGCCAACATGCAATCAATCACGCAATACCCAAATACTCATCTTGCTCAAATTTCCGCTATAATCCCAAATAGGATTGCACCATGTGTGCATATAACCAACGATTCACACTTCTCGTAACATAGAAGGGTAACTCACAGTTCATTTCAGAACACGAATAAGCTCAATAACAACTGAATGGCACACCCCTCAATAATAGCAGTTCGGAGTCAACAAATCCGACCCGGTGTTGGACACACATCCATATTGGGCCTACCAATGAACTCCAAATCAACTTTGGTCACCCACAATAGATAAATAACCCTCCAAAAGTCTACAATGACTGAATCTCAACACATACTCTCCTCTGCCCAACTCTAGCTACATTTTCACAGTCCACAACCACGAAACAATCTACTCATGGGACCTCCCAGTATCCAAATCCATAGAACACACAAATCACCATATCTAATCTCATCTCTATCACCTGGGTGCCTAACACTTCTCCAATATGTGATCATCCCATAAGGAATACTTCTATAATTCTTCTATGCCACAAAGCAAAATTGAACATCATCAGTTGATCAACTATGAGAGCACTGCAATATTATGAAGTGTCCATAATTGAAACACATCGCCCCTTATAAAATGTACACTATCATCAAACCATAACATGCAGTAATATCATTTACCCAGTCAACTGTGACCTTGCCCATGCAACTCTCAATACTACACAAGACACCATATACACCATGCCGTCATATGAAAAATACGAGAACTTCATATTCCGCTCCAAGTCACAAGCAACTACTCACTCAATTAGCCAAGAACTTTTTATTTGATCTCATCCAGGAGAAAATCACAATACGCCACCTGCCCCACACACCAGTAGAATATATATATCTCAAACCATGGTAGAGACCATCGAGGACTCTCCAAAACTCATTGCACTTAACCAAGCCGTTAGGACTGAATCCCTCTAACTCAACCAAGCTACGCAGGCCGTCAGAACCCAAGAGTATCGCCACAAAACACATGTAGGAACTCACCACGTCATAATCACCCAAAGAACCGATCATACCCATTACCATGTTGATCCAACCTACTACCAAGTTGTCCTATTCCTCCGAGTTCCTTTTGAGTTACCTTTAATTGATTCATACCCTCGCCATAATACCACAATCTTGGACCAAAACTCACTACGCGAGACCCTAGCATAAACCATACAGCCCTAAGGCTCATAAGCCGCTGAATACTCTACTAAGCATCCCAAAAGCACCACAACTCAAATACTTACTCTGAAGAGAATTTCTTGCAAATCTAAGGCCATTACATTCACCTTCCTGATACTGATATGAAGAATCCATACTGATATAAAAATTCCACAAGACTTGTCACCATGCAATGTGAAATCTCAATTTCTAGTCAAATACACATCCTAAAGATTCCTAATTATCACATATAAATATTGCATCCATTAGAACCATTCTCGAGAGTCATTTACTCTGCTCAAACCTCAATTAGACTGGTCAAGCGGACCGAATGACCTGTGCCCCATTAGAACTCCGATACCCAAGGAAGTAACCCCACCTTAATGCAACCCAATAAATTCCTGCTCCATGCATATCACACCTTCACCAATAACAACTAAAATCATTCAATGATTCTCATATACTCATAAAGTGCAATAGAACCCGTGTCTAGAAATTCCCTTACTTGAGTCATCCTCGATCTCAACCTCCGTAAGCCATAATTGATTCACTAGTATACCTTAAACTGAAACCAATAAAACACATAATCGCGCAACCCCGTCGATAGAAGACTCCCTCACTTGGCACAAAGCTAAGAAATAAACATTTGAAAACTTATAATACCCATACTCTATTGCTGCCCAAAATCCTGCATTGAAATTCAACTAAATCCTTCATAAGCTTATGTAACACAAACTATATAATACCTCAAATCATCTTCTAAGCTCGCGTTCATCCTCGTGATAGTCAGGCCAACCTCCTCAAGAGATCCAAACTCAGGCTTTACACATATAACCCACCGGTAAGAGAAAACTATCCACATAAACAACATAGGGATCACACAACCTCAGGACACCCCGCAGGCGATAACCCGCTTGCTGAACCTCAAGCTGACATCTCTCTATGCCCTTCCACAGTCATAACTATTACGCAATCACTTAATCTTCCTGAGTCTAAACTTATATCACGACATGAAAATCTACTTCTTTCCTCAACTAAACAACATGAAAACATCCTTCAACACACCTATAACTCGAGACTATACGTCAAATCAAGATGGAAATCAAGCACCCAATAGTTCTTTCTACACCTCAAGCAAACCCTTCTCGTCACATTCAAACCATATGAACACATCTCGCAGGCACATCATACTCATCACGTAGCAATCCAACCACAAATTCCTCTAATAGGGACACTACCGGGCATATAAATCCAAAAGCGCGTCCTCACATAATCAATACCTCTGTGATCAAGCTACAGTCCAAAACCTTCCTCGATTCCTCCAGACTGGCCCATCATCAACATACATAAATCACATCTCGCACCTCATCCAGGGAATCACAAGTCATCGATGCACAGCTGAAACCGAGCGCTCATCTGCGCATATGAATGCATGGAAGAAATTCAAATGATTACACTTCAAGCTGTATCAATGACGCATGATTAGGAAAGTAAGATGGGAAGTATATCCTAAATGCCCTATAGCCTCTCGAAGATATGTATGGACGCTTTCATACCGATCCACAAGACTCTACTAGACACTTGCTAATGACTTGTAGAAATCAATGCCGAAATCGATGTCACAATCTGGTGGTATACCTGGAAGGTCAGAAGAAAACACATCCAAGAACTCCCTTACTACAGGTACTGAATTAATCGCCGAAGACTCTGCGGTTCTATCTCGAACATAGGCTAGATAAGCCAAACAAGCCTTCTCGACCATGTGTCAAGCCTTCATAAAAGAGATAACCTGACTAATTGCAATGACAGAGGAACCCTTCCACTCCAATCTAGGAAACTATGGCATCGCTAAAGTAACCGTCTTGGCATGGAAATCAAGGATGGCGTGATATGGGGACAACCAGTCCATGCCCAGGATGACCTCAAAATCGGTCATATCAAGCAACAAAAAATCCACCCTAGTCTAGTAACGACATAATGTGACCACACAAGACCAATATATCCGATCCGCAATAACAAAATCACCCACAGAAGTGGACACATAAATAGAAGTACCTAAGGACTCACGGAATATCCAGAAAATGAGGAAACAAAGATGATACATACGAATAGGTAGACCCTGGATAAAATAATACTGAAGCATCCCTACCACGGACAGAAATAATACTTATGATCACGGCATCTGAGGCCACTGCATCTGGTCTGGCCGAAAAAGCATAGGATCTGGCTGTAGCGCCACCTGACTGGCCCTCGCCTGCCTGACCTCCACCTCTAGGACGAACCCAATCCACCTGCCCTCCCCCTCTGGGTGGCTAGATGGTCGGTGCGGCTATTGGTGTTGTAATCATGGGCCATAGACCCTGTTGCACTACCTTGCTGCAAAGTCTGGGGAAATATCTCTTCATATGACTAGGATCCCCGCACTCATAACAACCTCTCGGAGCGATGGACTATTTCCCTAAAGTCTAACTCGGATGGCCCGAATACCCACCGGAAGAACCTTGAAGAGCAGGTGGACGGTATGAACTTCTCACGCTCCAAACTTGGGGAGGCGTGGCTGGCACCCAGTGTTGTGCTGGCCCGAGCGAACCACTTTGTAACTCATGCTTGTTCTACCAAAACTAGAACATGCAAAGGTCAAGTTGGCCGAACTCTTTTCTTTTGTAACTATCATGGGCCAACATGGCCACAACGCATATTGTACAACTATAAATGGGCAAAGATTGTATCACCGAACCATCGTTCTTAACACATGAATATATATATATATATATATATATATATATATATATATATATATATATATATATATATATATATATATATATATATATATATATATATATATATATATATATAGGTCGTCAAAGGCCGCTAAAATACTGTACGTAATGAACATGTGTGTCTACAAAGCCTCTAAGATTATTCGACATCAAATGGGACAGGGCACCGGCCTAACCATATTTTTGTAGCATAACTCTGACACGATGACTTATAAACTCGACTGCACTCTGAATGAAGTGGAGTCTTACCAATTCTTCGTTGAATGCTAACCCCATCGACTATAAGGGCTCATCAAACTGATGACCTATACTTGCAAGCATGAATGCAGCGTCCACAACAAAAAGAATGTCAGTACGAATAATGTACTAAGTATGTAAGGCAACAGAATAGCCGAAAGTTGAAACTGAACTGATATACAATAACTGAAAGTAACTGGGAGTCAAACATAATCTGAAGAAATGCTTACCTGCTGATACTAGGGCTATGCACGGATCGGATTGGATCGGATTTAGCATATTTCGGATTCAGATTTTGAATTTCGGATTCTAGAAAATGCAATCTGAATCTGATCTGAATTATATCGGATCGGATTCAGATTTTAAAGTTTGGATCGGATCGGATTTCGGATCGTAAATGCCTAAATGTTGCAAACTAATATGTATATTTTCTTTGTAAAAGATGCAATGCATTAAGAAAAATTCATGTTTATACTATTATGAGAGTACTATGGTGCCAATATAGTTAACTATAGCAATTGTAAAGGTAATAACTTGGAGGAATATGTAAAGAAAGTACTGACTATCCGAAATTAAAGTGTAGTATTTATACATTGCCTAATAATTTCAGATTTCGGATCGGATCGGATTAAAATATACAATTCCGAATCCGATCCGAAATTCGAAATTTTTATAAACACAATCCGAAATTCGGTCCAATTCGAAATCCGAAATCCGAAATTGAATGGATCGGTTCGGATTTTGGATATCCGATCCAAATGAACAGCCCTAGCTGATACTGACTAAACTCTCTCAATATAGTAAGTAAAGTAGATGTCTGGCCTTATAGGGGTCGGTATATATAACTACTTTGCCATAGTAGGCTCGCTCATAGGCATTCGTCCTTACTAGGCTCTGTATCTCAGTCATTCTGGGCTTACTCATAGGCGCTCGGCCACAGTAGGCTCGGTATATGACTTACCATCTAATCAGAGGTTGCCCAATAGGGGTCTGCCCAACGATTATGTAATGACACAACCGGCCATTTTGTGTATTGGCACTCCGTTCCCGTGAATGAATCTTTCCATAGCGACTACTCATGCCTTACGACTTGTGTGGGCGGGTAGTTCGAGATTCAGAAGTGATTTGGTCAGTTCAGGAACACTTGGTTCCTAAAGGCTATCTTATTTGGCTGATTTTGGTTCCAAGCAGCATTTTGAGCAAACGACCTCGGAATCGAGTTTTGACAGCCCCAGCATCTTCGAATGATGATTTCGGACTTGGGAGTGTGTTCGCCTCGGGTTTCTGATGACCCGGGAGTATTTCGGCACCTGAATTAGAATTCATGATTTCATAAGATTTGGAATTCAGCTTGGAATTGGACCTCATGATATCATGGTCTGAATGGAATTTCGGAACTGGCAATAGTTCCGTATAGGCATTTATGACTTGCCCGCAAAATTTGGGGTCATTCCGAGCAGTATAGACCCGTTCGGCGTATCGGTGAGCCATTTGAATTTTTTTGAAATCCTAAGTTTGAAACTAAGGGGTTTTGGAGAGTGATTCTTGGTTTGAATGATGTTTTTAGTGTTCTGGGAGCTCGAGCGAGTCCGTCATGTGATTTGGGACTCGTTGGTATAATTTGTCGAGGGCTCGGGTGGGCCCAGGGGTCTCCCGGACCCCGAACGGGATCAAAAACCAGCAATTGAACTGCTGGTGGGAATTTGCTGGTTACCGCACCTGCGGTCCATGAGCCACAGGCGCGAGGTTCGCACCAGCGGAAAATCAATCGCAGGCGCGGCTCCTTCAGCAGGAGCGGACCAGACTCCGCAGGCGCGAGCAATCCCCAGGGCCCAGGCCATCGCAGTTGCGGCCAATTTCCCAGGTGCGAGTCTGCACCTGCGATCCAAAGTCTGTAGGTGCGAGAATTTCCCCAGTGCCCAGGCCTTTTTTCGCAAGAGTGACCCTTTTCCCACAGGTGCGAGTCCGCACTTGCGATCCAAAGGTCGCAGGTGCGGAAACTGCTGGGCAGACCTATAAATAGCCCACTTCGTGAATTTTTATCCAAAAATCAATTTTTCCTCCATTGTTAACGACCCCAAGAGCTTCAGAACGACTGTTTCAACCCAATTACCTCAGGTTAGTAATCCTTAACCCTCCGCATGTCAATTTCTTCCGTTCTTTGAGAATTTCTTCTTCCTAATTCATTGAAATTCCTAAGAAATTGTTGGGGGAAGAAAAAGAGGTTTGATGAAAATGTAAATTCTGATTTTTGGGCCATTGAGGGATGATTAATTGAGTTAATCTTGATCCTTAGGCGACGTATAGCGCGTTTCTTCAAGAA
>MDKH01024002.1:0-61313 GCA_005239495.1 Nicotiana undulata | reverse complement strand
TTTACTCTATGCGAATGCACCCTGGGCAGTGCGTTCGCGATGCTTTTAGTTGGCCAGGTCCACAGGGCCTTCTACGCGAACGCGAGGGAGGGGCCGCGAATGCGGAGGCTAGCTGGGATAGACCTTCACGAACGCGTCTGGAGGGGTGCAAACGCGAAGACGAACGGCAGCTGGATCGGCCCAATTGGCTGGACCCTATGCGAACGCGACGGAGGGCCCGCGAACGCGGAGGCTAGCAGGGTTAGACCTTCGCGAACGCTGCTGGAGGGGGTGCGAACGCGAAGGCCAGGGTCCAAACCCATCGCAAACGCGGGATGGGGAACGCGAACGCGTAGAGAATACGTAGCCCCTGCCCAATTCCTTCTTCACGAACGCGGCCACCCTCCCGCGAACGTGAAGAAGGAAACCAGATACAGAAAATTCTGGTGTTTTTAATTCAGCTCCCGGGGGTCCAAAACTCAGCCGAGCCCCTCGGGACCCCGTCCAAAGGCACCGGCAAGTCTGTATTTATCATACTGACTCGCTCGAATCTCCAGAACATGAAAAACAACAACAAAACTCGGAATTCGATCCCAAAACCAAATTGAATCAAGGTTAAGAACTTGAAGTTTTAGAATTCTATAATGATGCGCCGAACCGACCTATACTACTCAGAATGACTTCAAATTTTGCGAACAAGTCATAAATGACATAACGGAACTATTCCCAGTCTCGGAATTCCATTAAGACCTTGATAACATAAAATCACGTTCCAAGCCAAATTTCAAACTTAAGGAAATCCTGATTTCCATATCGGACGCCGAAATGCTCCCGGGTCATCGAAAACCCGTTCCGAACATACGCCCAAGTCCGAAATCATCATACGAAGATATTGCCACTGTCGGAACTCGATTCCGAGGTCGTTTGCTAAAAATGTTGACTGAAGTCAAACTTAGCCAAATAAGCCAACCTTAAGGAACCAAGTGTTCCTATTGCACTCCAACCACTCCCAAATCCCGAACCACCCGTCCCCGCAAGTCACAAATCACGAGAAACCGCTATGGGAAGCCTCATTTAGGGGAACGGGGTCCGATAATGCAAAACAACCAGTCGGTTCATTACAATCACTCACCTCCAAGGCTTTTTGAACCCTTGAAGCTTTAATCATTGTATCCATTTGTGAGTGTAACCTTTCAATTGCCAAATCATTTTGGAGACTAGTCTCCAAAATTTCTTCCAAGGCTTTTTTCTCATTATTTCCTTCTTCAAGTAAGCACTCCAACATGAGCTTGAACTCTCCATTTCTACCATGCTCAATTTCATCCACTTCATTGCCCCTAAAATTTCCATCACAAAAAGTAGACTCATCATAGTGGGGGATCGGGGAAGGGACGGACAAATATACAAAATCATACCAATGACCATTTTGACAACCACACCTATCACAAATACTCCACTCATGGGTTTGATATTGTGCGCACAATCCATCCCCGAGAGAATTTAAATAATTTTGCCACGAGTGTGGTCCTCCACAATAAGGACAAGGGTCATCAAAATATGAACAACTACCATCCGACCAATTATCATTATAAGATGCCATATTATTTTATTTTAATTTTATTTTATATCAAAAATTTAGAAAATAAGCAAGAAAAATAATTATACAAATATTCACAAGTTTGGATCAAAGCACTTATGCTTACTTCTCAAACAACCTAAATTACGCCAATTGTTCCCCGGCAACGGCGCCAAAATTTGATACGCTCAAATTACACCTTAAAATAGTGTAAGCGATCGATGTCAAATATAGTAACCCAACAAGGTTGGGGTCGAATCCCACAGAAAACAATATGGAGGCGATTAGGAATGTAAGAGAATTATCACTTATCGTGCAATGCCAAACAAATAGATTTTGGTTTTGAAATTGTTTATAACTAAATGCGAAAATATAAACTAACCTAGAATGCAAGTAAAATGATTAATGGCAACAAGCATGAATGCATCGGGTATTACACTCAAGTAACGATCCAATGTATTTCACGATTTTACAAATATGAGCGAGTTTATGTTAATTAGCCACGGATAATAATCCTTAATTAGCTTTTTCCAAAGACTAACAAGACTTCCTAATTGAATTATTCCTAACCCAATTAAGAGATTAAGCACTTCCGGATTTGGCTACAAGTAGTTCAATCCTATCCCTAGGTAGAATCTATAAAATGTGGGTTAAAGCCTCAAGTTCTTGTTAATTAATCTTTTCCAACCCCAAATTATCTTTTCCAAAATTAATTTGGAGTTAATAGGTGATTCCTAGGGTTAGCTAATCCCTTTGGAAACATTAATGAATAAGAATAATTAAAGAAACAATAACTCACTTCATAAATATATGAAAATCATTCGATACATAAGCACAACAAGGTATTTAATCCACACTTTAAATATGAATATTTCCATAAACAAGATTCAAGTGTTGGAAACAAATACTACACTTTTAAATATTCAATACAAATCAAGGAAATGAAGAAACAAACATAAATGGGTAAGAAAACCTTAACCACAAGAGTGAAATCTTCAAATCCAAGTGTGTGTGCAAACCCTAGCTTCAAGACGTGTTCTTCTCTCTCAAAAATATATTTACAAAGCCAAAGATCTTCCAAAGGATCAGCTAGGTCGAGTATATGTGAGTTGGGAATGAGAAAATGTGTTTTTACATTTTTCCCTAGTGTTGATGCCCGTTGGCCGCACCTGCGGAAGAATCTTCGCAGGTGCGGTTCCGCAGGAGCGGAAATCCAACCGCAGGTGCGAGTCTGGGTGTCTTGATCAATTTCCGCAGATGCGGACAAAAGGTCGCACCTGCGGTTCCGCATGTGCGTGAACTACTTCGCAGGTGCGGTTTTGTACAGTTGAGTCTTTCTTCGCAGGTGCGTTCCATGCTCCGCAGGTGCGAGGTCGCACCAGCGGCCCAGAGTCCGAAGGTGCGGAATCACTGGAAGTTTCCTCAATGGATGAACCAGTTTCATCTGTTTCATGTTGAAGATTCTCTAGCCCTTATGCAGCCTCTCTAGAATTACTTCCCCCTAAATCCTTGGCACCTTCTTCAACAACCACTGGTCAGGACCACAGAGTACCAGTGGAGTACTTTCTTCCCTTGTTCCCCTCACAGTACTACTTCCTCCCTCTCTCTCAGTGTATTTCACAATGTTATTTTTACCACCTCTTCTTCTCCTATCAGGAATTTCCACATCCACTACAGACCCAATTAAAACAAACTTATTTTCAGAAGTGACAGGCTCAGACCCAATTTTAGATGTTACTTGTTCAGAGTCAGACGAACCAATTTCTTCCCCTTCAGTGGAAGACTTGAAGGAGTCTTTGGAGTTCTCAGATTCTTGGGTCTGGTTAGCTTGAAGTTTTGCATTCAATTTTCGAGCTAGAGATCCAGAGGCCACAATCATTCTGGCTAGCATTTTCACACGCCTCCTCCTGGGTTCTGGAGTAGGGCTTGATTGTATAACATGAGCGATTGGAGGAGATGGAATAGGGTTGTTTTGAGGGGTGGAAGAGTGTGATTGAGATTGGGTGGAAGAATTTGATTGAGATGGGGTTTAACTAGTATCTTCAAGCGTGATACTGTAGTCAGGTATAGTTGAGGAGGACGTAGCAGGAGGTGGTGTGGAATACATGGTTATGATTTTTGGTAAAGAGGAAGATTTCGATCAAGGTGTTTGAGCAGAAGGTTGAACTTGTTTCGACGGTTATGCCTTTAGGAAGAAAAGAGAGTGAAGAATTAGAGAGGTGATGATGCGTTTTTAAATGCTTGGTTAATAAATGCACAACGGGTGTAATTTTTGGTCATGTGGGAGTCTAATCGGCTCAAGAGTGTCAGGTGATAAGTGACGGTTATGACTCCCCTATAATCTAGGCTAATTTAATTTGATTGGACTCTTTGGAACAGGTTCAAATTTGGGATAAGTACTTAGACTGTGAAAAGGACTTATTATGGATGGAGTTCTGCTCATGAGTAACTATAAATATTTCAATATGTGTATAGTGATGAGCACGTACCTTGTCAGTCAGATGAACCAGCAATGATGAACCAGGTTCATCTTGTTAGAATCTCTTGATTTCGCCTCAATTTACAAAAAATAGAAAAACATCATTAGTAACCAAGGAGTCATATTAACTTATGGCAAGAGAGTATGTTTTTTAAGGCATGAAACTGAGCAATGATTATGCTGATTATTTACACATTTCAGAATTCCTAGCCAATTTTGTTTTTCCATTTTTGTTTTGAACTGGTTCAGTTAGGTAATCTTAATCATCCCTAATAGTAACATGTTCCTTTTAAAATGCTCTCTACTCAGTGCTTTTGTAAATATATATGTATGGTTTCACAACCAACTGGTTACTCCTTCAAGTTTCTTCAATGCCTTGTTGTTGTGGAACAGGATCAGGCACAAGTTCCAATGAGGTTTGGGAATTAGTTTGTTCAGTTCTCCCTGTCATGTTGCCCGGGATGGATGAACCTGTTCCATCACTTGTTCCTTCCTCCAGTGTTGCTCCAGTTTGGACTGAGTTTCTGACCAGCCCAATTTCTTCATCATCTTGTTCCTTACTAACCCCAATGATTTCACCTTTCATTACATTTCCAAATGAGACATTTCCTCCTTTGAGGTCCTCAAGTGAAAGGAACTAATCCTTGTTGCCAGTCATGTGTTTTGAGCAGCCACTATCCATGTACCATATCTGGCTACTACCTTTCACTTGAACCTACAAAAGAAAATCAGGGGTTAGTCTTAGGAACCCAAACTAGTTTGGGTCCCTTTCTATAAGCAAAAGGATGAATTAAATTCCTTCTATCCCAACTTGGTAGCCAATTCTTCCCTCGAACAAACCTTTTGTTCTTTTGACTGGCCTTTTCTTTTGCATTACATTCACTTTTAAAGTGACCAGTCTTACCACAGTGAGTACAAATCTTGTTCTGAGGAAGAGTGAGGTATTTGTTTTTAGGATCCCACTTAGGTAGCGTATTCCCAAAGCCAAGTCCTCTTATATTGCTACTATGATGTTCCTGTAGCCATGTCAAAGCATCAGAGAACCTGTTCCATTTGCTAGTTCTATCTAGTTCATGCTTGATCTTGCTTAGATCCTCCTTAAGGACTCTTATCTGCTCATCTCTTCTGTACAACTCGTCTTTCATTTTTCCTAGGTTTTCTTATAATGTGAGTTGTGTGTGATCAGCTTTGTTTTTACCTGTTCCTCATTTCAGATTTACATTTTCAGATCTTAGCTCTAGGACAGTGGTGTCAAGTTCATGAACTTGGTTTTTTAACTCAGCATTTTTACTATCACTTTCACTAGCCCTAAGTTCCAGATTTTTGCACTTTGCTTTCAAAATCACACACTCCTTAAACAGTTGTTTCTTTTCGTTGTTTAGATCCTCAGATTCATCAATGAAATCCAGGAGTAACTCAGATAGCCTTTCTTTAGACAGAAATTTAATCATGTCTTTAAGATGAATTATAATTACCTCATATTCCTTATCAGATTCTCCAATTGCCATAAGTGTTTGTTCATATCCATCTTCATCCTCTGAATCTTTATCTGAGTTTTATCCCTAGGCAGCAACCATAGCCTTTGTTGATCCTTTGTTCTTCTTGGGTTGAACCTGTTCCTTCTTCCTGTTCCTTCGTTCAGCTCTTTCCTTCTTCCATTCAATTTCCCATTGAGGGCAGGTTTTGATGTGGTGATCAGACTCGCCACACTTGTAACACCCCTCATTGGTTTGTTTTTCAGTAACCCTTGGTTTGTTGTAGTTTCCACTTCTTGAAGGACCTTTTTCTCTCATTAGGTACTTCTTGAAGTCCTTTGTGATCATGGTCATTTCATCCTCCTCCAGATCAGCTCCTTCAGTGATTCTCAGTGACAGACTCCTTTCCTTCTTGGGACCATCCATCTTCATAGTCTGCCTTCTAAGTTTATAGGCAGTGAGATTTCCAATCAACTCATCCAACTTAAGAGTTGCAATGTTCTTAGATTCCTGAATGGCTGAAATTTTGCTTTCCCCCAAGAGACTGGAAAGACCCTTGTCAGAATTTTCTCAACCTTGTCTTCTTCAAGAATGACCCTTCCAAGAGACTTGAGTTCATTGGTCAATTTAGTGAACCTTGTATACATCTCTTGGATGGTCTCTCCTTCCTTTATGGTGAAATTCTCATATTGAGAAATAGTAGAGTTCCTCTTGACCTCTTCACTTGAGGTGTTCCGTCATGAGCCACTTGAAAAGTGTCTCAAATTTCTTTGGCAGTGGTACAACTTTGAATTTTGCTATACTCGTCTGGACCGAGTCCACACACAAGCCACTTCTTGGCCTTAGCATTTTTCTCCCACTTTCTCAAATCCTCATCAGTGCAGTCATCTCTAGTCTTTGGCACATCTACTCCTTCTGCAGTCTTCTTCATGGTGGCTAAAGGACCGTTAGTGATTATGTCCCATAGTTCATAGTCTTCTCCAATTAAGTGATCATTCATCATGTTCTTCCACCAGGAGTAGTATTGGCCATTAAAGACTGTTGATTGTCCTTCCCAGTTCCCAGATGGTGCACTCATCTTGATCTTTTCCTAAGGTGTGAGCCTCTTCAAGATAACCCGCTCTGATACTAATTGATGTTCTAAACGTCAATACCACACAAGAGGGGGGTGATTTGTGTGGTGTCCAATTTTCACGTGCAGTAGTTATAAAATGACCAGGATCTTCTATGTGTTACAACTCCTACAGTTTGCGGAATAATAATTGCAGAAATAAAAGAACACAACAATTTTACGTGGAAAACACCTGGCTCAAAAGGTGAAAAAACCACGACCTACTTCCCAGTAGGATTTTCCCCAACTCTTCACTAAGTCAATGAGCCAAACAACATTTACAAAATAAACTCTTTTGTCAAACCTAAGGACTAACTCTAATCCCCTTGTGGAAAACTAGCCTCTAGCTATTTGCGACAAGCTCCAAGTTAACTATAACTTGAATACTCAGTACCTATTATAATTTCTTCTAGATAAAGCTGAAAGATACAATTTGTAATCACCTACTACAAATAAACTAAACTAAAAGATAACAGATGGAACTAGTTCTTCTAGCTGGTTTAAGCAGCTTCAGAGTCGCACCTGAATTCTCACACGAATTGCTCACAAAATTGCTTTGGTAATTTTGTTCTCAATTCTTGTTTTGCTTCTATGTTTGTGCGCACCTGTTCAATAAGAACACTTGACAATATATAGGATGAATAATCAAGGAGATATACTATAGTTCTGATGCAACTCTTCCTTGGTGGAAGAGTTCTAGTTGATCTCAACTCCCTAGATCCTCTTCTATCTTGATTTTGTCCTTACTGAATAAGGAGTCCATCTCCTTATCAATTTGCAACCTTTTCGATCAGGAGATATCTCTTCAGATCACTGATTGTGTTTATCTCTGTGTGTGATCTCCCCACGTGTCATTAATTCTGCGTGTCTATGTCTCCAGTGATGGACACGGTTCAACTCTGAGTTTATTTGTCAATCTTCAAAACCATTCAGCTTCTTGATCCAACACTTTAATGGTGAGGGATTAGTCTAGGTCCATTTGGAGTTGAGGTAGACGTCTTGGATTTCAAAATTTTGAACTAACTTATTTTTTTATTACTTTAATATTTTGCATTAAAGTGTCGCTCGAGCTAAATTTTTGCTTAGAACCGTGTGCCATCAATCGTGGGGCACCCAGTGTTTTTAGGGTTATTCGAAAAGTTGGATTTTTTTTACCTTTGACACAAATTTACCACGGCGCCTCCTACCACACACCGTAGGACACGTCGTGCAAGGTGTAACGACCCGATCGGTCATTTTACGTATTAGGACCCCGTTCTCCTAAATGATACTTCCCATAGCGGTTTCATGTGAGTTATGACTTTCGAGGACGGGTGGTTCGGGATTTGTAAGTGTTTAGAGTGCTATAGGAACACTTGGTTCCTTAAGGTTGGCCATTTTGGCCAAGTTTGACTTCGGTCAACATTTTGAGCAAACGACCTCAGAATCGAGTTCTGGCAGCTCCAGTATCTTCGTATGATGATTTTGGACTTGGGCGTATGTTCGGAATGGGTTTTCGATGACCCGGGAGCATTTCGGCGCCCAATATAGAAATAAGGATTCCCTTAATATTGAAATTTGGTTTGGAACGTGATTTTATGTTATGGAGGTCCGAACGGAATTCCGAGACCGGGAATGGTTTTATTATGTCATTTATGACTTGCCTGTAAAATTTGGTGTCATTCCGAGTAGTATAGGTCGGTACGGCGCGTTGTTATAGAAATCAAGAACTTGAAGTTCTTAAGTTATGATTCTAGGGGTTTTGGGGTGTGATTTTGAGTTTTAGCGTTGTTTTGAGTGTTCTAAAGGCTCAAGCGAGTCCATATTATTATTTAGGACTTGTTGGTATATTTGGAAGGGGGCTCGGGTGGGCCCAGGTGCCTCCCGGGCACCAAACGAGGCTAAAAACTAGCTGATGCAGCTGATGGTGCACCTGATCTGGTGTGACCGCAGGTGCCGTTGCCCAGTCGCAGGTGCGGGACTGCTCCTGCGGTCCCAAGCATTGCAGGTGCGACCACAGGTGAGGTCCCCCTTTCTTGCAGGTGCGGACAAAGGTCCGCAGGAGCGGAACCGCAGGTGCGATAATCCCTCTGCAAGTGCGACCCCATCCCAACTCGTCCAGTTCCGCAGGTGCGAGCCTCAGCTCGCAGGCGCGAGACCGCAAGTGCGGTCCTCGAGCCGCAGGTGCGGAATCACAGTAGGCCAGGCAGTGTGTTTTCATTTAAAACTCGAGATTTTACCCATTTCTTTCATTCTTCACCTCCATTAAAGACTTGGGAGCTTGGGGAAAGAGGTTCCACGACCTAGCTACTGAAGAGGTAAGTTCATTCTACTCTAGTACTAGTTAAGTACATGAATTACTAATTGAATTAGCTACTAAATCATTGAAAGATCAAGAGTTGGGTAGTAACTTAGGGTTCTTGAGGGATTTGATGAATTGCTCAATTATTGCTATAAAATCAAGTAGAAATCATATTAATGATCCTTAGGCTATGGGTGAGTGATTCCTTCGAGAATTTTTCGGAATCCGGGCGTGCAAGCCTGGGGTTGAATTTTGGGAATTCTTCAAGAATGTTAAATTTTTGAATAAATAGGATAATTTTTCTACCTTGAGCTTGAATTGATATAATTATACCATATTTGGCTAGTTGCGAGTCCTCGGGTGTAGAGTTCGGTGTTTCGGGCGCGCATCCTTGGTCCGAGAGATAGATTCGACACGAGGTGAGTCTCCTTTCTAACCTTGTAAGAGGGAATTGTCCCCACAGGTGATTGATATGCTATGTGCACTTGTTTTGGAGGCTACGTGCGTACAAAGTGACGAGAGTCCGTACGTAGCGACTATTATTGTAATGTCCGGGTAGTTAGGCCCACAACATGCCTTATATTCTTCCTTGAAACGTATGTGTTATAAACTCATGTTATGTCTAGCATTGATTCTATGAGATTTCACGGACTTGGATTATTGGAAGGAAATTGTTATGGAAGGTAAGTTTTAATGATATTGTATGTGCTTGTGACCGCTTCACAATTTACATTCCGCGAGCGGAGTGTGATTTCCCCCACTTTCATGGGAGCAGGCCGTACGCCACGGCGGATTGAAAGGTGCACTTTTGGGACAGGCCGTTCGATCCTCGGCAGTGCACCTAAGAGACTATACTATGGTAAGAATGCACTTATGGGACGGGCCGTTCGATCCTCGGCAGTGCATAGATATTATCCTTATGACTCCGGCCGGTTGTCTTATTCCTGTGTGCGCATGATTATTTGGCACTGTTTCATGGATGTAAACTTGACAGATAATTGGGGGGAAAGAAAGTGGTAATTTGTTATTTGCTTCATTCTTTACTTAAATCTCTGTGCTTTAAACATATGTGTTGTTCACTATCTTACATGTCTACCGTTTTTATTATACTCTGTTATGTTATACTGTTGGACCTTAGTGAGTGTCAAGTCGACCTCTCGTCACTACTTCTTCGAGATTAGACGGGATACTCACTGGGTACATATATGTTTATGTACTCATGTTGCACTCCTTTACTTAACTGTATAGGTTCTGAGGCTAGTGCATCTGGTTATCAGACCGGAGCTAGATATTGACTGTAGCGGGCCTGACTTCACGGTGAGCTTCTACTCCTGACGATCCTCAAGCAGCACCATGGTGTTTCTTTTGCTTTTGTTCCCGTCTAGTTATTTAAGACAGTGGGATTGTATATTCTATCTTTTGCATATCCAGCTAGTATGCTCGTGATACTCGTGACACTAGTTCCTGGCACACACATAGTGATTGTGTAGTTTATGTATGTACATACATGTATATTATGGATCCACACCTTATTATGACTGCTTTTTTTAAAACTGGTTAATTATCATTCGATGTTACGATTGCAACTTTATAACTTGGTATATAATGAAGTAATTAATCGGACAAGGAAGAACCCTTAGTGAAATGTAGTGTTGGTTTGCCTGACCCCGCCGCTGGGCGCCATCAAGACCTGAGTTAGGAATCTGGGTCGTGACAAGGTGGTATCAGAGCTCTAGGTTCACGTAAGTCTCAGGAGTCACGGGCAGGCCTAGTAGAGTCTTACGGATCGATACGGAGACGTCTGTACTTATCTTCAGGAGGCTATAGGGTGTTAGGAAACCTCTCTTTATTCATATTCTATCGTGCAATCGATGATGTACTTAAACTCATTCTTCTATTCTCTCACAGATGGTGAGGACGCGCGCATCCGATGTTCCTGAACCGGGAGATGCCACTACCCTTGCCGCCCGAGGTCGTGGTCGAGGTAGGGGGAGGACACCTGCCTGAGGTAGAGGACGAGGGCGTCCTAGAGCTATTCCAGTTCCACTACCAGAGGATCCTACCGTAGGGGAACAGGATGAGATGCCCCCAGCAGATCCAGCTCCAGTGGACTTTATGACGGCGCCAGGCTTCCAGGAGGTTATGGGTTGTATGATGAGATTCATGGACACCATGTCCCAGGCTGGTTTATTTCTAACAGATCCTGCCACTTCTCAGGCAAGAGGGGGAGACCAAACCCCTACCGCCCAGACCGCAGGACAGGCAGCAGCAATTCATCATACCCCGAGTACACTGCCCGTGGGTGTTATCCAGCCTATAGTAGCAGCACAGGAGCCCAGATTAGCTGCTGATGGCGATCAGTAGAAGATGTTAGATAGGTGGACTCGATTGCACCCTCCAGTCTTCGGGGGTGAGCGAGGCGAGGATGCCCAGGACTTTATTGATAGGTGCAGGGACAGACTGCACAACATGAGGATCCTAGCGTCCCATGGGGTAGATTTCACCACATTTTAGTTAGAGGGCAGAGCTCGCAGGTGGTGGCAGTCCTATATACTCAGCAGGCCAGCACACTCTCCTCCTGTCACTTGGGAGCAGTTCACGCAGATGTTCTTAGACAGATATATTCCACCCTCTGAGAGGGAAGAGCTGCGACGTCAGTTTGAGCAGCTAGAGCAGGCGAAGATGTCAGTGACAGATTATGAGGCCAGATTTTCAGAGCTGTCCCGCCATGTACTTATGATATTACCCACCGATGTTAAGAGAGTGCGGAGATTCGTGGCTAGGTTGCACCAAGGTATTAGAGCCACCATGGCCCGAGAGGTGGAGATGGGTACTCCTTACCAGCTCGTGGTAGAGATTGCTCGCAGGACCGAGGGTTACCAGTCGAGGAGCAGGGAGCAGGGTCTCTAGGACAAGAGGGCTAGGTTCTCCGGAGATTTCAGAGGTACCCCAGCTAGGGGCAGGGGTAAGTTTAGCAGTGGTCAGCCCAGCAGGCCTTCATTTTCAGCACCTCCACCACCTCCCCGAGGTGTTCCAGCGAAGGCTCATTTCAGCGCTATGCCAGAGCATTCCTACCGTCCCCCGGCCATTCAGGGTTCTTCTTTGGGGCAACAGAATATGGTACCCAGAGGTTGCTATGAGTGTGGGGATCTAGGTCATCTGCAGAGACATTGTACCAGGCTTCGGGGCAAGGCAGTGCAACAGGGTTATCGGCCTATGGGTCCAATACCAGCAGTCCGGCCACCTAGAGGTGGAGGACATGTCGACAGGGGTCGTCCTAGAGGCGGAGGCCAGTCAGGGGGATATCAGTCAGCTCTTGTTCTCTCCGGTGGGGTTCAGCCGTCCGGTGCTCCAGCCAGATTCTATGCTATACCGACCAGAGCAGATGTCGTGGCCTCAGACGCCGTGATCACAGCTATTATCTCAGTATGTGGTAGAGAGGCTTCAGTACTATTTGATCCAGGATCCACATATTCATACGTTTCCATACTATTTGCTTATTTCCTGGATGTTCCTTGTGAGTCCTTGAGTTCTCCCATATATGTGTCCACTCATGTGGGTGATTCTTTGGTGGTAGACCGAGTCTACCGATCTTGTGTGATTACCTTCTGTGGGTTCGAGACTAGAGCGGACCTGTTATTGCTCGACATGGTTGATTTCGAGGTCATTCTAGGCATGGATTGGCTATCTCCTTATCATGTCGTACTGGATTGCCATGCCAAAATAGTTACTTTAGCCATGCCTGAGTCGCCCAGGTTGGAGTGGAGGGGTTCTTCAGTTAGTGCAGCCAGCCGGGTTATTTCATTCATGAAGGCTCGACATATGGTCGAGAATGGTTGTCTGGCCTACCTTGCTTATGTGCGGGACACCACTGCCGAGTCCATGACTATTGATTCAGTGCCAGTTGTTCGAGAGTTTGCCGATGTATTTCCTTCAGACCTTCTAGGCATGCCTCCATATCGAGACATTGATTTCTGCATTGAATTAGCTCCAGATACTCAACCTATTTCCATTCCCCCGTATCGTATGGCTCCTAAGGAGTTAAAGGAGTTGAAGGAGCAACTTGAGGAGTTGTTGGCTCAGGGGTTCATCAGGCCGAGTGTGTCGCCGTGGGGTGCTCCAGTTCTATTTGTGAAGAAGACGGATGGGTCCATGCGGATGTGTATTGATTACCGCCAGTTGAATAAGGTTACTATTAAGAACAAGTACCCTATGTCGCGCATTGATGATTTGTTTGACCAGTTGCAGGGTGCTCGTGTGTTTTCTAAGATTGATTTGAGATCGGGTTATCATCAGCTGAAGATTCGGGCTTCAGATGTTCCGAAGACTGCATTTCGTACCAGATATGGCCATTATGAGTTCCTGGTGATGTCTTTTGGCTTGACTAATGCCCCAGCAGCATTCATGGACCTGATGAATAGAGTATTCAGGTCGTATATTGATTCCTTTGTCATTGCCTTCATTAATGACATCTTGATTTACTAACGGATCTTGGGTGAGCACGAGCAGCATTTGAAAGTTGTGCTTCAAACCTTGCGAGAGAAGAAGTTGTATGCTAAGTTCTCCAAGTGTGAGTTCTGGTTAGAGTCTGTGGCATTTCTGGGGCATGTGGTATCCGGAGAAGGTATCAAGTTTGATCCACAGAAGATTGAGGCAGTTCAGAGTTGGCCGCGTCCTACTTCAGCTACAGAGATCAGTAGCTTTCTGGGTCTATCAAGCTATTATCGCCGATTTGTGGAGGGATTCTCTTCTATTGCAGCTCCATTGACTAGATTGACTCAGAAGAATGCCCCGTTTCAGTGGTCCGACGAGTGTGAAGCGAGCTTTCAGAAGCTCAAGTCAGCATTGACCTCAGCACTAGTTCTGACATTGCCTTTCGGTTCTGGGATGTATACTGTGTATTGTGACGCTTCACGCGTTGGGTTGGGATGTGTGTTGATGCAGGATGGGAGAGTTATTGCTTATGCTTCGCTTCAGCTGAAGGTTCATGAGAAGAATTACCCTGTGCACAACTTAGAGTTGGCGGTAATTGTTCCTGCTCTGAAGATTTGGAGGCACTACTTGTATGGTGTGTCTTGTGAGGTTTATACCGACCACCGTAGTTTACAACACTTATTCAAGAAGAGGGACTTTAATTTGAGGCAGCGGAGGTGGCTTGAGTTTTTGAAGGACTATGATATCACCATTCTGTATCATCCGGGCAAGGCAAATGTGGTAGCAGATGCTCTGAGCAGGAAGGCGGAGAGTATGGGTAGCTTGTCCTACATTGCAGCTGAGAAGAGACCTCTAGCCTTGGACATTCAGTCCTTGGCTAATCGCCTTGTGAGATTAGATCTTTCGGAGCCTCGTCGAGTTCTAGCTCATGTGGTTGCTCAGTCTTCACTATTGGGAGAAATTAAGGCTCAACAGTTTGATGATCCATGCTTAGCAGAGCTTGGGGAGTCAGTGGTTCAGGGTAGGGCCAAGGAGGTTACTTTGGGTGAGGATGGTGTTTTGAGGCTCCAGGGCCGTTTGTGTGTTCCTAATGTTGATGGCCTGAGGAAGAGGATTCTACCAGAGGCGCACAGTTCTCGGTATTCTGTTCATCCGGGTGTGACAAACATGTATCGTGATTTGAAGCAGCATTTCTGGTGGAGGCGGATGAAGAAAGACATTTTGCAGTATGTGACTAGGTGTCTTAATTGCCAACAGGTGAAGTACGAGCATCAGAGGCCAGGAGGCCTACTTCAGTAGATACCTATTCCTGAGGTGAAGTGGGAGTGCATCACTATGGACTTCGTGGTTGGGTTGCCTAGGACCTTGCGGAAGGTTGACGCGGTTTGGGTCATTGTGGATAGGTTGACCAAGTCGGCGCATTTCATTCCTGTGGCTACTACTTATACCTCTGAGAGGCTAGCCCATATCTACATTCGGGAGATAGTCCGGTTGCACGGTGTGTCGGTGTGCCGGTGTCCATTATATCAGATCGAGGTCCTCAGTTCACCTCGCACTTCTGGAGAGCATTACACAGTGAGATGGGCACTCAGATAGATCTCAGCTCAGCATTTCACCCGCAGATTGATGGCCAGTCGAAGCGTACAGTTCAGATATTGGAGGATATGCTCAGGGCTTGTGTGATTGATTTTGGAGGTCAGTGGGACCAGTTCTTGCCTTTGGCTGAGTTTGCATACAATAATAGTTATCAGTCCAGCATCGAGATGGCTCCATTTGAGGCTTTGTATGGTCAGCGATGCTGTTCTCCTATCGGGTGGTTTGAGACTGGCGAGACTAAGTTATATGGCACGGATCTGGTGAGAGATGCTTTGGAGAGGGTGAAGTTAATTCAGGAGAGGCTCCGCACAGCACAGTCTAGACAGAAGAGTTACACGGATCAGAGGGCGTGTGATGTAGTATTCATGGAGAGAGACAAGGTTCTGTTGAAAGTTTCGCCGATGAAGGGAATTATGAGATTCGGGAAGAAGGGCAAGTTGAGCCCAAGATTTATAGGTCCTTTCGAGCTATTGAGGCGAGTCGGAGAGGTTGCTTATGAGCTTGCTTTACCTCCCAGTTTATCAGGAGTTCATCCGGTATTTCATGTATCCATGCTCCGGATATATCACGCCGACCTCTCTCACGTGGTTGATTTCAGCACCATTCAGTTGGATGAGAAGTTGGGCTACGAGGAGGAGCCAGTTGCTATTATTGATAGATAGGACCGCCAGTTGAGGTCCAAGAGAGTTTCTGCAGTAAAGGTCCAGTGGAGGGGCCAACCAGTTGAGGAGGCGACTTGGGAGTCCGAGGAGGACATGCGGAACAGATATCCACATCTATTCATCTCTTCAGGTACGATTCTAGATCTGTTCGAGGACGAACGTTAATTTAAGAGGGGGAGAATGTAACGACCCGACCGGTCATTTTGCGTATTAGGACCCCGTTCCCCTATATGAGACTTCCCATAGCGGCTTCGTGTGAGTTATAACTTGCGGGGACGGGTGGTTCGGGATTTGGAAGTGCTTAGAATGCTATAGGAACACTTGGTTCCTTAAGGTTGGCCTTTTTGGCCAAGTTTTACTCCGGTCAACATTTTGAGCAAACGATCTTGGAATCAAGTTCCGATAGCTCCAGTAGCTTCGTATGATGATTTCGGACTTGGGCGTATGTTCGGAATGGGTTTTTGATGACCCGGGAGCATTTCGGCGCCCAATATAGAAATAAGGATTCCCTTAAGTTTGAAATTTGGTTTGGAACGTGATTTTATGTTATCAAGGTCCGAGCAAAATTTCGAGACCGGGAATGATTCCGTTATGTCATTTATGACTTGCCTACAAAATTTGGTGTCATTCCGAGTAGTATAAGTCGGTCCGGCGCGTTGTTATTGAAATCAAGAACTTAAAGTTCTTAAGTTATGATTCTAGGGGTTTTGGGGTGTGATTTTGAGTTTTAGCATTGTTTTGAGTGTTCCGAAGGCTCGAGCGAGTCTGTATTATTATTTAGGACTTGTTGGTATATTTGGACGGGGGCTCAGGTGGGCCCAGGTGCCTCCCGGGCACCAAACGGGGTTAAAAAATAGCTGATGCAACTGCTGGTGCACCTGATCTGGTGTGACCGCAGGTGCGGTTGCCCAGTCGCAGGTGCGACCCCACGTGAGGTCCCCCTTTCTCGCAGGTGCGGACAAAGGTCCGTAGGAGCGAAACCGCAGGTGCGGTAATCCCTCCGTAGGTGCGACCCCAGCCCCACTTGTCCAGTTCCCCAGGTGCGAGCCCTATCTCGCAGGTGCGGTCCTCGAGCCGCGGGTGCGGAATCACAGTAGGCCAGGCAGTGTGTTTTCATTTAAAACTCGATATTTTACCCATTTCTTTCTTTCTTCACCTCCATTAAAGACTTGGGAGCTTGGGGAAAGAGGTTCCACGACCTAGCTACTGAAGAGGTAAGTTAATTATACTCTAGTACTAGTTAAATACATGAATTACTAATTAAATTAGCCACTAAATCATTGAAAGATCAAGAGTTGGGTAGTAACTTAGGGTTCTTGAGGGATTTGATTAATTGCTCAATTATTGCTATAAAATCAAGTAGAAATCATATCAATGATCCTTAGTCTATGGGTGAGTGATTCCTTCGAGAATTTTTCGGAACCCGGGCGTGCAAGCCTGGGATTGAATTTTTGGAATTCTTCAAGAATGTTAAATTTTTTAATAAATAGGATAATTTCTCTACCTTGAGCTTGAATTGATATAATTATACCATATTTGGCTTGTTGCGAGTCCTCGGGTGTAGAGTTCGGAGTTTCGGGCGCATCCTTGGTCCGAGATGTAGATTCGACATGAGGTGAGTCTCCTTTCTAACCTTGTAAGAGGGAATTGTCCCCAGAGGTGATTGATATGCTATGTGCACTTGTTTTGGGGCTACATGCTGGCAAAGTGACGAGAGTCCGTACGTAGCGACTATTATTGTAATGTCCGGGTAGTTAGGCCCACAGCATGCCTTATATTCTTCCTTGAAACGTATGTGTTATAAACTCATGTTATGTCTAGCATTGAATCTCTGAGATTTCACGAACTTGGATAATTGGAAGGAAATTGTTATGGAAGGTAAGTTTTAATGATATTGTATGTGCTTGTGACCGCTTCACAATTTACATTCTGCGAGCGGAGTGTGATTTCCCCCACTCTCATGGGAGCGGGTCGTACGCCACGGCGGATTGAAAGGTGCACTTTTGGGACGGGTCGTTCGATCCTCGGCAGTGCACCTGAGAGATTATACTATGGTAAGAATGCACTTATGGGACGGGCCGTTCGATCCTCGGCAGTGCATAGATATTATCCTTATGACTCCGGTCGGTTGTCTTATTCCTGTGTGCGCATGATTATTTGGCACTGTTTCATGGATGTTGACTTGACAGATAAGTGGGGGGAAAGAAAGTGGAAATTTGTTATTTGCTTCAGTCTTTACTTAAATCCCTGTGCTTTATTCATATGTGTTGTTCACTGTCTTACATGTCTACCATTTTCATTATACTCTGTTATGTTATACTGTTGGACCTTAGTGAGTGTCAAGTCGAACTCTCGTCACCACTTCTTCGAGATTAGACGGGATACTCACTGGGTACATATATGTTTATGTACTCATGCTGCACTTCTGTACTTAACTTTACAGGTTCTGAGGCTGGTGCATCTTGTTATCAGACCGGAGCTAGATATATTGACTGTAGCGGACCTGACTTCACGGTGAGCTGCTACCCCTGACGATCCTCAGGCAGCACTATGGAGTTTCTTTTGCTTTTGTTCCCGTCTACTTATTTCAGACAGTGGGATTGTATATTCTATCTTTTGCAAATCCAGCGAGTATGCCCGTGATACTCGTGACACTAGTTCCTGGCACACACATAGTGATTGTGTAGTTTATGTTTGTACATACATGTATATTATGGATCCACACCTTATTATGACTGCTTTTGTTAAAACTGGTTAATTATCATTCGATGTTACGATTTCAACTTTATAACATGGTATATAATGAAGTAATTAATCGGACAAGGAAGAATCCTTAGTGAAATGTAGTGTTGGTTTGCTTGACCCCGCCGTCGGGCACCATCACGACCTGAGTTAGGACTCTGGGTCGTGACACAAGGGTAATTGTTTGAGGCTAAATTGTTGTTTTGTTATCCTTCAATAAAAGGTCATAACTTTTTGAAAAATATCATAATGGCCAAACATTCGAAATTATGGAAATGACACTCAAAGTTTTTCATTCGATATATATCTCATAGTTTAATTCCTTATAAAATGGAAGGTATGATCATTTAAAATTAGGACATGCACAACTATAGTCGTTTTATGTCTTAAACATTTCCAAATATGATTCGTATAATCTTTCCTCTTTCTTAAACATCTGTAACACCTTACAAATATAAAACTGAGGTATTATACACCTCAAAAAATTTCCAAATACCTTTATATTTAACTTAGAACATGAACAAGAACGTAATGCTTAGCAAACATTTCTAGGGTATTACACAAAGATACCGACTACTTCACTGCCAGAGAAAATATAGTTTCGGCAAAGTTGACAGTGTTGGTTTTCTAGGGTGTAAATGGAAAAAGTACCTTTTGGATTGTACCTCTCCATCTCACCCTTTTAGTGCTTATAAATTCAGAGACTTGGCCTTTTTTTTACACACTAAAAATTCTTATATCTCTACCCTCTTATTTATATTATATTTTCAAAATAAACACAAGTGTTAAGAGTAATTTCTCTATTCTTAGAGTTCGCCGAACTTCTATAATTTGAAGTATCACTATTATGAACAGTGTATAATATTTTATCCTAAAAGAAACAAATCCAAACCTTGGGAAATAATGAGGGAATTAAATTCTTAAGACACACAAAGAATTCCATGAGCTCAAGATTATTTAATATTTTTGGTTATTATATTTTTTCAGTTTTCTACCATTACTATTTTCTAAACACAAGTTTATAACAATCTTAAAGAACTTATAAAATTAATTATCAAGTACAAAGGTCTTACTTTTCTTGTCGAAGCCGTAAGAATTATTGCTTGTTTTGACTTATATTTGATTTTAAATAATACCTTTACTTGATCTTTTGTGTTTCTAGTTGACTGGAAGTGTGGATGGGCCAGAGCCTTAGATGATAAGAGTTAGAGAAAAAGAGAAGAAGAAGAAGAAGAAGAAGAAGAAGAAGAAGAAGAAGAAGAAGAAGAAGAAGAAGAAGAAGAAGAAGAAGAGGAGGAGGAGGAGGAGGAGGAGTTGGAGAATAAGAGAAAAATTATTTGCTTTGCCCATAAACAAAAAATTCTATTTTTAACAACTGTTTAGAATTAATAACAAAATTTTTAGACATGCAATGTAATTTCTAGCAAGGACACTTCTCCATTGGTAGGCATAATATTGCAGCGGTTGCTCTCATGAGGGATGATCTTTAAATATTATCCCCATTTTAAATTGTATTGCGAAAATATATTTCTTCTTCATCAAGAACACCATAGTTCTTCAGTATTGGAATCTTGAAATTTTTGTTTGCATGCGATAATTAAAAGTAATGATTGATTATAGTTAAAATCGTTCGAATATTGATAATTGTGCTTAAAATTTAGTTCAAACATTGTTTAATAATTTACATTACGTTATGAAATATTAGTATATGGTGGATGTCCATAACTCCTATAACACCCACTACTCTTCTCCATTATCTCCATAACTCCCACTACTCCAATACTTATGGTTGTAACTCCCATACCTCCTCCCCATGATCTTCCTCCATGATCTCAAATGTTTAATGTCATGTTTATGACATTCTTTTGTATACCTCTATGTAATACTACAAATAGAGGATGAGAAGTGTTATTGTACACACTTGAATATATAGAAGAAATAAGATAGTTCTCTCTTCCTCTCTACATTTCTTATCTATTTTCTTGTATCATATTATTACTTTGAGCTTAGTTTTTTTAATAAGTTATCAGCACGAATTGCTATATTCTTCTTATATTTTCTATAAGAGATGAAAGCCTTCCATGGGAGCTACAACCTTGAATCAATTTGGTTGAGCCTATGAAAATCTGAGCATCTCGTATGCCATATCAATATGTATATATATGGAGTACCTCTGCTTTCGAGTTGCAAACAAGAGCATATTCCGATGCTTTGACATCATCTCTCATATGTACTGCTCCGACAGTTTGCAAGCCAAGATTATGGAACTGTTAACTATTGAGAAGGTTTCTAATCTTATAAAAATAATAAGTATTTAAATTTATGTTGTGGTCAAAATAAATTTTGTATTACTAAGATAGTTTTATTCTCTTTATATTTGATCATGTAGTTGTTCGTGAAAAAGATCAATGTGAACTTTCACTAAAGTTCAGAAAAAAATAATTGATTATTAGAAAGTAGTATATCATGAAAGGCTAAAGGGTGAGTCCACTTAGACTTATTATGCTATTGTATAAGGGTAAGACATCAGGTTTGAGTCCTGGTGCACTATGATGATAAGAGTTAGATTTGAATCCCAACTCATTATGGCCTAACATGATTTTATATGGGTAAGGCATTGGGTTTGAGTCCCAATGCAACATATTGATGATATAATGATGACTAAAGAAAAATAGAGTATTTTTCATGAAAAAAACATGTCCCACTATGATGACCCAAAACGTCATCCTGTGTAAATTTAATTAAAATTGTGTTCTGAGGCTCCGAAAGCCTCCGTTAATCTTACCTCGATGTGCGTGCGCATCCCGGGCGCGTAGCCGGGAAGCCTTTATGTGAAAATTTGATAAAAAGTTGAATTTATGATAATTAATTGAATAAAATTGACTTTGGTCAATATTTTTGGTAAACGGATCCGGACACGTGATTTGACGGTCTCGGAGCCGTAGGAAAATATGGTACTTGGGTGTATGCCCGGAATCGAATTTCGAGGTCCCAAGTCCGAGAAATGAATTTTTGAAGAAAATTATTTTCTGAAAATTTTAAAGGCTTTTGAAACTGGTAAATAATGTGAAAAGTGTGCTACAGGGCCCGTATTATGGTTTCGGAGCTCGAAACATGTTTAATATGCTTATTATGTGTTGTCTGTAAAATTTGGTAAGAAACGAACTTCGTTTGACGTGTTTCGGATCAAAAATGAAAAATTTGATAGTTTATGAAGTTTGAGGGAATTCTATAGATTTTGGAGCTTAATTCGTTGTTTTTGATGATATTTTGGTGGTTTTATTACTTGAATAAGTCCGTAGGATAATTTTGAAGTCATGTGTATATTTGGTTTTGAGACCCGAGGGCTCGGGTGAGTTTCGGGTAGATGTCGGGGTGCAAAAGTGTTAGAAAATCTTGTGTAAGTGGGTTGTGCTGGTGTCTGAGGTTTTACTCTATGCGATCGCGTAGGTTCATCTGCGATCGCATAGCTTAGGGCTGAGGGAGTATTCTGTCGCACTATGCGATCGCATAGCACACTATGCGATCGCATAGTGTAATAGGTAGGAAGGGGGCTGGGGGGTAAATTGTTCAATGCGGTCGCGTGCATATGTCTGCGATCGCATAGGGTGGAGCCATAGAGCTCTGCGATCGCATAGGGTATTCTGCGATCGCGTAGTGTAATTACTAGGTCCTCTATGCAATTGCATTCTTGGGTCCGCGATCGCACATGTCTTTTTCGCCCAGTGATTTTTAAGTGTCAAAAACAGAATTATTACGGGATTTTCACCATATTTCACAACCCTCCTTCTTCCCCAACCTCTCTTAGGAGATTTTGAAGAGCCCTTCCACTATAGCTTCATAGGTAAGTGTTCTTAACTCCTTTTTATTTCATCTTCATCAACTAATATTAGATTCTAGGCCTAAGAACATGAAATTTAAGGGTAGAGATTGGGGTTTTGGGTAGAGCTAGGGCTTTTGGAATTTTTGAGAATTCAACCTCGTTTTGGGGTCGGATTTCAAAACAAATTGTATATTCGGGCTCGTGGAGGAATGGGTGATCGGGTTTTGGTTCGAGCCTCGTGTTTGGACCAAGCGGGCCTAGGGTCGAATTTTGTGTATTTTTGGAAGGATGATGGAAAATGTATAATTAGGCTTTTGGAATTGGATTATTGAGTCATTATTGATGTTATTGAGTTGATTATGTCTAGATACTATCATTTTGGAGTTGGATTCGAGAGGGAAAGCGGTGCTAGAGGCTTGATTGGCATTCTCGGAGCCGAGGTAAGTGTTTGGTCCAACTTTAGTGAGGGAATAGAAGTTGAGTCGTATGTGCTACTTGTTTTATCATGTTCAATGTATAGGTGAGGTGACGAGTACCTATGCATTGTTTGTCAAGCATGCCCGTGAGTCTATTTTTGGTGAATTACTTGTTATTACTCTGATAATTATTGTGTTATGAAGTAGTTTCCTTTGGGAAGTTGTTTAATTGTTGAGAATACTTGCTTAAGTACTTGTGATATGATGTCTCAGTTGAAAACCCAATTCATTAAGTTATGTATTCGTATGAGGTTGGTTATAGCTGAGTCCCTTGCCGGGCAACCTTAATTTTTCTTTGGTTGATATTACCCTTGCTGGGTGGTTATGAGTTGTATATCACACTGTTGACTTCCTTACCAAACTGTTATTTGTTGTTGATTTGGGTGAGGAAGAGTGTAAAGCACGAAGGGTGATGTCGTGTATTCATTTCATTCATTGCATAGTGAGGAAGAGAGTAAAAGCACGGAGGGTGATGCCGTGCCATGATTATTATTACTTTAATTTGTACATTGCATAGTGAGAAAGAGAGTAAAAGCACGAAGGGTGATGTCGTGCCATGATTTATATTGCTTTATTTCATACATTGCATAGTGAGGAAGAGAGTAAAAGCACGAAGGGTGATGATGTGCCATGATTTATATTGCTTTCTTTCATACATTGCATAGTGAGGAAGGGAGTAAAAGCACGAAGGGTGATGTCGTGCCATGATTTATATTGCTTTCATTTATACTGTGCATTGTGAGGACGAGAGTAAAAGCACGAAAGGTGATGCCGTGTATATACTTGTTTGTGTTATTATTTCTTGTTGACTTGTTTCCTTCGTATTGTTGTTTGTTCAGTTATTCATCTTCGATTCTCATTTGTTACCCCCATTACTTGTCCCCGTATTACCATGCTTAACTGCTTATTTCTTGCTATTTTCTATGGTACATATTATAGAATTGTACAGGTAAATTTTGTCGTCGTGTCTAGCCTCGTCACTACTTTGCCGAGGTTAGGCTCGGCACTTACTCAGTACATGGGGTCGGTTGTACTGATGCTACACCTGCACTTCTTTATGTGGTGCAGATCACGCAGTCGGACCCAGTGGACATCGTTAGAGGGAGTATCCTTTAGTCCATATAGGAGACACCGAGGTAGTTCCGCAGGCGTTTGTGGATTTCGGCGTCATCTTTTATCTTATTGTTTCTGTCTTATCTTAGTATCATAGACAGTTGTACTCTTCATTTCAGACTTTTTTTGTAGTAATCTTAGACAGTCCGTGAGATGTTGAGACACCAATTCTGGGGGATTATGTACGTAAATTTTGTGGCAATTATTATATTAATATATATAGACTCGCAGCTTACGCATTATTATTGGTCGTTTATGTTCATTGTTTCACTTATAAATGTTTTAAGTAAAGAAAGTTAGTAAAATTAACTCAAACGTTGGCTTGTCTAGCGGGTACAACGTTAGACGCCATCACGGCTTGAAGGTGGGATTTTCGGGTCGTGACAAGTTGGTATCAGAGCGCTAGGTTGCTTAGGTCTCACAACTCACGGACAAACTTGGTAGAGTCTGAGGGATCGGTACGGAGACGTCTGTACTTATCCCCTAGAGGCTGCAAAGTTAGGAATAACTTCACTTTTTTTTCTCTGTCGTGCGATTTGAATTCTAAATGCTAATTGAGTTTCGATTCTATTCTCTCGCAGATGGAGAGAACGCGTGTTTCCTCATCTACCGATCAACAACCCGATACTCCTATTGCAGCTCCTACGAGGGGTCGAGGCCGAGGTCGTGCTAGAGGCTGAGGCAGGGGCAGGGCTCAGCCCTGAGCAGCAGCCCCAGTAGATGACCCAGGTAGACTTTGCCGGTGAGGTTCCTACTCAGACAGTCCCAGTTGGACCAGCTTAGGTCCCAGAGGGGTTCATTGCTACCCTGGTGCTTTAGGACTCTCTAGTCTGCTTAGTGGGACTCATGGAGAGTGTGGCTCAGGTCGGTCTTCTTCCTACTGCACCAGCCGTCTCTCAGGCTGGGGGAGGGACCCAGACTCCTGCCACCCGCACACCAGAGCAGTTAAATCCTCAGGTTCAGACTCCGGCACCTAAGACAGCCGGAGTAGCTCAGCCGGGTATTGTGGCACCGGCAGTTGAGGGAGCAGCTATGTCAGCAGATGCTCTATGGAGATTGGATAGATTCACCAAGTTATTCCCTACTACTTTCACTGGTGCACCATCAGAGGATCCCTAGGATTACTTGGACAGTTGTCATGAGGTTCTTTGGAACATGGGCATAGTGGAGTCCAATGGAGTTGACTTTGCTACATTTCGTCTATCTGGTACCGCCAAGACTTGGTGGAGAGATTATTGCTTGACCAGACCAGCTGGGTTTGCACCTTTGACTTGGGCTCAGTTCTCCGAGTTATTCTTGGGGAAGTTTCTTCCAGTTACTCAGAGAGAGGATCTCCGGAGGCAGTTTGAGCGTCTCCAGCAGGGCTCTATGTCTGTCACTCAGTACGAGACCAGGTTCATCACTCTATCCATGCATGCTATTATGATACTCCCCACTAATCGTGAGATAGTGAGGAGGTTTATTGAGGGTTTAGCTCATCCCATCAGACTTCAGATGGCCAGGGAGTCAGGTACTGATATTTCATTCCAAGATGCGGACAATGTGGCCAGGAGGATTAAGAGGATTTTATCACAGGGTGGAAGTCAGGGGGCTGACAAGAGGCCCCGTCACTTCGGTCGATTCAGTAGAGCCTCATCTGGAGGTAGAGATTCTTTCAGCAGTGGTCATCCTCCCAGACCATATCAGTCGGCACTTCAGGTATCTCACAGTGCACCGCCAGCTCCTATTAGTGCACCACCAACACCTATCAGTGCACCGCCGCTTCAAAGCTTTCAGGGTGGTTATCAGGGTCGACAGGGCCAGTTCCAGAGTCAGCAGCAGAGGTCTTGTTATTCTTGTGGTGTTTCGGGGCACATTGCAAGGTATTGCCCCCGAGCTTCTGATAGTTCTCAGTATCAGAGTTCTCGTGCCATGCTCCCAGCATCAGGTGCAACCCCACCCCCTCAGCCAGCTAGGGGTGGAGGTCGTGGTGCCAGAGGTGGAGGTCAGGCTCATAGAGGTGGAGGACAGGCCATGAGAGGTAGAGGTCAGGCCGCAGTAGGTCGACCCAGAGATGTTCAGGTTGGAGGGGCTCCGCCCCGGTGCTATGCTATTCTTGCCAGGCATGAGGCTGAGGCCTCTGATGCGGTTATCACAGGTACGATATCAGTTTGCAGCCGAGATGCTTCGGTGTTATTTGATCCGGGTTCTACTTTCTCTTATGTGTCTTCATATTTTGCCCCTTATTTGAGCATGCTCGGTGATTCCCTAAGTGCTCCTGTATATGTGTCTAGCTCGGTGGGTGATTCTATGGTGGTAGATCGCGTCTACCGTGCTTGCTTAGTAGTTATTGGTGGTATGGAGACTCAGGTTGATCTTTTGCTTCTGGATATGGTTACCTTTGATGTTATATTGGGGTTGGATTGGCTATCTCCCTATCATGCTATTCTGAACTGTCATGCCAAGACAGTGACCTTAGCCTTTCCAAGAGTACCTCGTTTGAAGTGGAGAGGGACTCCTAGTCATTCTTCCGGTAGAGTTATTTCTTATATGAAGGCTCGGCGCATGGCCGAGAATGGTTGTCTGGCCTATTTGGCCTATGTTCGTGATTCTAGTGTCGAGGTTCCTTCTATGGAGTCAGTGCCCGTGGTTCGTGAGTTTCCAGAGGTATTCCCTGCTGACCTGCCGGGTATGCCACCCGACAGGGATATTGATTTTTGTATTGATGTAGCCCCGGGAACTCAGCCCATTTCTACTCCGCCGTATCGTATGGCCCCGCCAGAGTTGAAGGAATTGAAGGAGCAGTTACAGGATTTGTTGGATAAAGGCTTCATTAGGCCTAGTGTTTCTCCTTGGGGTGCTCTGGTGTTGTTTGTTAAGAAGAAAGATGGCTCAATGAGGATGTGTATTGACTACCAGCAGCTGAATAAGGTTACCATTAAGAATAAGTATCCTTTGCCAAGGATTGATGATCTATTTGACCAGCTTCAGGGTGCTACAGTGTTTTCCAAGATAGACTTGAGATCTGGTTACCATCAGCTGAGGATTAGGGCGTCTGATGTCCCTAAGACAGCTTTCGCACTCGTTATGGGCATTATGAGAATTAGCACAAAGTGCAAAAAGGAAGAAAAATGTGAGTAGCGTTCAAGGAGGGTATAGTGGTGATGTCATTTGGATTGACCAATGCCCCCGCTGCTTTTATGGAGTTGATGAACCGAGTGTTCAGGCCCTATTTGGACTCGTTCGTTATTGTTTTCATTGATGATATATTGATATACTCCCGTAGTCGTGAAGAGCATGAGCAGCACCTTCGAGTCGTCCTCCAGACTCTTAGGGATAGTCAGTTGTATGCCAAATTTTCTAAGTGTGAGTTCTGGTTGAGTTCAGTGGCATTTTTGGGCCATGTTGTGTCGGCAGAGGGTATTCAGGTGGATCCCAAGAAGATTTCAGCAGTCAGAGATTGTCCTAGGCCCACTTCAGCTACAGAGATTCGGAGCTTCTTGGGCTTAACAAGTTATTATCGCCGATTTGTGGAGGGCTTTTCATCTATAGCAACCCTGATGACCAGGTTAACCCAGAATGGTGCTCAGTTCAGGTGGTCTGATGAGTGTGAGGCGAGCTTTCAGAAGCTCAAGACAGCCTTGACCACGGCACCGCTGTTAGTTTTGCCCATAGGTTCAGGACCGTATACCGTGTATTGTGATGCTTCACGGGTTGGGCTTGATGCAGTGTTAATGCAGGATGACAAAGTCATAGCCTATGCTTCTCGTCAATTGAAGGTTCACGAGAAGAATTATCCAGTTCATGATTTGGAGTTAGCAGCTATTGTTCATGCGTTGAAAATCTGGAGGCATTATTTGTATGGTGTGCCATGTGAGGTGTTCACGGATCACAAGAGTTTGCAGTATCTGTTCAAGCAAAAGGAGTTGAACATGAGGCAGAGGAGGTGGTTAGAGTTGTTGAAGGATTATGATGTTACCATTCTTTATCATCCGGGGAAGGCCAATGTGGTGGCCGATGCTTTGAGCCGGAAGTCAGCCAGTATGGGTAGTCTTGCTTATTTTTCAGTCGGAGAGCGACCTCTTGCCCTGGATGTTCAGGCTTTAGCCAACCGATTTGTGAGATTGGAGGTTTCTGAGACTGGCAGTGTTTTGGCACATACCGTGGCCCGTTCTTCATTGTATGATCGTATTCGGGCCAGGCAGTATGATGATCATCATTTACGTGTTCTTAGAGATACAGTCTGGCACGGAGGTGCCAAGCAGGTCACAGTTGATGATGAGGGAGTTCTGAGGATGCATGGCCGTATTTGTGTACCTGATGTTGATGGTATTCGTGAGTTGATACTACAGGAGGCCCATAGTTCCCGGTATTCCATTCATCCGGGCGCCGCAAAGATATACCAGGACTTGCGGCAACATTATTGGTGGCGGAGGATGAAGAAGGATATCGTAGCTTATGTAGCTCGGTACTTGAACTGTCAACAGGTTAAGTACGAGCACTAGAGACCTGGTGGTTTGATGCAGCAGATTCAGCTTCCCGAGTAGAAGTGGGAGCGTATCACCATGGATTTTGTAGTTGGACTCCCACAGACTCAGAGGATGTTTGATGCGGTGTGGGTTGTTGTGGATAGGCTGACCAAGTCATCACACTTCATTCCGGTGTCAGTTTTGTATTCAGCGGAGAAGTTGGCAAGGATTTAGATGAGAGGGATTGTTAGATTCCATGGGGCGCCCATATCCATTATACCAGACCAAGGTACTCAGTTTACCTCCCATTTCTAGAGGGTATTTCAGCGAGAGTTGGGCACACAAATTGAGTTGAGCACAACATTTCATCCTCAGACAGACGGACAGTCCGAGCGTACTATTCAGATTTTGGAGGATATGTTGCGGGCTTGTGTCATTGACTTTGGTGGTTCATGGGACCAGTTCTTGCCTTTAGCTAAGTTTTCCTACAACAACAATTATCAGTCGAGCATTTAGATGGCCCCGTATGAGGAGTTGTATGGTAGGCGGTGTCGGTCGCCAGTCGGATGGTTTGAGCCGGGAGAGGCTAGATTGTTGGGTTCTGAGTTAGTCCAGGATGCCTTGGACAAGGTGAAGATCATTCAGGATAGACTTCGTACAGCTCAGTCCAGACAGAAGAGTTATGCGGATCGCAGAGTTCAAGATTTGGCATTCATGATAGGAGACAGGGTATTTCTTTGGGTGTCGCCCATGAAGGGCGTGATGAGGTTCAGAAAGAAGGGCAAGTTGAGCCCTAGGTACATTGGTCCATTTGAGATTTTGGATAAGGTGGGAGAGGTGGCCTACAAACTTGACTTGCCACCGAGTTTATCAGCCGTGCACCTGGTGTTTCATGTATCTATGCTCCGGAGGTATATTGCGGATCCATCTCATGTACTTGACTTAAGCGGTGTCCAGTTGGACAAGGATTTTATGTCCAATTTGACTTATGAGGGGAAGCCGGTAGCTATATTAGCTCGGCAGGTTCGCCAGTTGAGATCGAAGAGTTATCCTTCAGTTCGTGTTCAGTGGAGAGGTCAGCCTGTTGAGGCAGATACCTGGGAGTCCGAGTCTGATATGCGGAGCCGATATCCCCACCTTTTCCCCGATTCAGGTACCTTTCTACGTCCATTCGAGGACGAACGTTTGTTTTAGAGGTGGAGATTGTGATGACCCAAAAGGTCATCCTGTGTAAATTAATTAAAACTGTGTTCCGAGGCCCCGAAAGCCTCCGTTAATCTCACCTCATTGTGCGTGCACAGCCCGGGCGCGTAGCCGGGAAGCCTTTATGTGAAAATTTGATAAAAAGTTGAATTTATGATAATTAATTGAATAAAGTTGACTTTGGTCAACATTTTTGGTAAACAGACCCGGACCCGTGATTTGACGATCCCGGAGGGTCCGTAGGAAAATATGGGACTTGGGCGTATGCCCGGAATCGAATTCTGAGGTCCCAATGAATTTTTAAAGAAAATTGTTTTCTGGAAATTTTAAAGGCTTTTGAAAATGGTAAATAATGTGAAAATTATGTTACCAGGCCCGTATTATGGTTCCGGAGCCCGGAACAGGTTTAATATGGTTATAATGTGTTGTCTGTAAAATTTGGTAAGAAACGGACTTGGTTTCACGTGTTTCGGATCAAAAATGAAAAATTTGATAGTTTATGAAGTATGAGGGAATTCTATAGATTTTGGAGCTTAATTCGTTGTTTTTATGATATTTTGGTTGTTTTATTACTTGAATAAGTCTGTAGGATGATTTTGAAGTCTTGTGTATATTTGGTTTTGAGCCCCGAGGGCTCGAGTGAGTTTCGGGTAGGTGTCGGGATGCAAAAGTGTTAGAAAATCTTGTGTAAGTGGGTTGTGCTGGTGTCTGAGGTTTTACTCTATGCAATCGCGTAGGTTCATCTTCGATCGCTTAGCTTTGGGCTGAGGGTGTATTCTGTTGCACTATGCGATCGCATAACACACTATGCGATCGCATAGTGTAATAGGTAGGAAGGGGGCTGGGGGGTAAATTGTTCAGTGCAGTCGCGTGCATATGTCTGCGATCGCATAGGGTGGAGACATAGAGCTCTGCGATCGCATAGGGTATTCTGCGATCGCGTAGTGTAATTACTAGGTCCTCTATGCGATCGCATTCTTGGGTCCGCGATCGCACAAGTCTTTTTCGCCCAGTGATTTTTAAGTGTCAAAAACAGAATTATTACGGGATTTTCACCATATTTCACAACCCTCCTTCTTCCCCAACCTCTCTTAGGCGATTTTGATGAGCCCTTCCACCATAACTTCATAGGTAAGTAATCTTAACTCCATTTTCTTTCATCTCCATCAACTAATATTAGATTCTAGGCCTAAGAACATGGAATTTAAGGGTAGAGATTGGGGTTTTGGGTAGAGTTAGGGCTTTTGGAATTTTTGAGAATTAAACCTCGTTTTGGGGTCGGATTTCAAAACAAATTGTATATTCGGGCTCGTGGAGGAATGGGTGATCGGGTTTTGGTTCGAGCCTCGTGTTTGGACCAAGCGGGCCTGGGGTTTTTGTATTTTTGGAAGGATGATGGGAAATGTATAATTAGGCTTTGGAATTGGATTATTGAGTCATTATTGATGTTATTGAGTCGATTATGTCTAGATACTATCGTTTCGGAGTTGGATTCGAGAGGGAAAGCAGTGCTAGAGGCTTGATTGGCATTCTCGGAGCCGAGGTAAGTGTTTGTCCCAACTTTAGTGAGGGAATAGAAGTTGAGTCGTATGTGCTACTTGTTTTATCATGTTCAATGTATAGGTGAGGTGACGAGTACCTATGCATTGTTTGTCAAGCATGCCCGTGAGTCTATTTTTGGTGAATTACTTGTTATTACTCCGATAATTATTGTGTTATGAAGTAGTTTCCTTTGGGAAGTTGTTTAATTGCTGAGAATACTTGTTTAAGTACTTGTGATATGATGTCTCAGTTGAGAACCCAATTCATTAAGTTATGTATCCGTATGAGATTGGTTATAGCTGAGTCCCTTGCCAGGCAACATTATTTTTTTTTGGTTGATATTCCCCTTGCTGGGTGGTTATGAGCTGTATATCACACTGTTGACTTCCTTACCAAACTGTTATTTGTTGTTGATTTGGGTGAGGAAGAGTGTAAAGCACGAAGGGTGATGTCGTGCCATGATTTATATTGCTTTCTTTCATACATTGCATAGCGAGGAAGGGAGTAAAAGCACGAAGGGTGATGCCGTGCCATGATTTATATTGCTTTCATTTAACTGTGCATTGTGAGCACGAGAGTAAAAGCACGAAGGGTGATGCCGTGTACATACTTGTTTGTGTTATTATTTCCTGTTGACTTGTTTCCTTCGTATTGTTGTTTGTTCAGTTATTCATCTTCGATTCTCATTTGTTACCCCCATTACTTGTCCCCGTATTACCATGCTTAACTGCTTATTTCTTGCTATTTTCTCTGGTACATATTATAGAACTGTACAAGTAAATTTTGTCGTCTTGTCTAGCCTCGTCACTACTTCGGCGAGGTTAGGCTCGGCACTTACTCAGTACATGGGGTCGGTTGTACTGATGCTACACCTGCACTTCTTTATGTGGTGCAGATCACGCAGTCGGACCCAGTGGACATCGTTAGAGGGAGTATTCTTCAGTCTATACAGACGACACCGAGGTAGTTCCGCAGGCGTTCGTGGATCTCGGCGTCATCTTCTATCTTATTGTTTCTGTCTTATCTTAGTATCATACATAGTTGTACTCTTTATTTCAGACCTTAGTTGTAGTAATCTTAGACAGTCTGTGAGATGTTGTGACACCAATTCTGGGGGATTATGTACGTAAATTTTGTGGCAATTATTATATTAATATATATAGACTCACAACTTCCGCATTATTATTGGTCGTTTATGTTCATTGTTTCACTTATAAATGACTTAAGTAAAGAAAGTTAGTAAAATTAACTCAAACATTGGCTTGTCTAGCGGGTACAACGTTAGACGCCATCACGGCCTGAAGGTGGGATTTTCGGGTCGTGACACCCACTTGATTTGCTCCATTCTTGAAGTGAATGTGATAATGATGCATAATAAGTCTAAATGAAGACAAGTGGTTGACCAATGAACGTGTGTGTGCCAAAGACCAAAATAATATAGTCATCACTATGGTAAATACAAAAAGGAGAACAATAATGGTACTCAAAATAATCCTTCAAAGGTGAAAGAATTGTGTATTAATATGGTCTGGAAATATGAGGCACACTCAGACGATTATAGTCCATTTTTTAAAAGAATTCACTTGTGACAAGCATCGCAAATGCAAACTCATTGTTGAAAATGAATGTGAAAATATACATGTGATATAAAAATATGCATAAGAATGTGCTTATGCATGGTTGTATAACTACCATAACTCACCTCTTAGGGAGGTTTGAGAGAAATAAAGATAATGAATATTATAAGCTGGTTACATAAATATGTCATTGATCGCGTATATGTGGTACGCCAAAAATATTATGTCATGCCTTATAAAAAGTTATTAAAGGCAAATGTAAAGCAAGAAATGGTTTTGCTTATGATGATTTCGACCATGACAATTATTATGATATGATTTTCTCCGCGAAGGAGATATTCACCATATGGATGGTGTGACAAAAGATCCTGTAGTACAAAATCAATTGAGAGCTCCGGAAAAACGAATTTGTTACTACCCGGACTAATGAAATTGTTCTTGAAATTAATATTGTAGTAAGTCTCGAAAGAAACTTTTGAGTTTCAAATGTATTAGCCAAAGTGGTTGGCATATTGAGACTACTGAAAGAAAGGTTGAATATCTTCATATTACTATAATCATACCGGGTAAAATTGAAGGTAACCCGATTTTTCGTTTATTTGTACTACAGATGTATAAGCATGATGATGGAATCACATGCCATAGTAAATTAAATGCTTATTGAAACAAATATTAGTTGGCATGACCGGTTGGCCATCCTGGTTCAATTATGATGTGAAAATTGATTGAGAATTCACATTGACATATATTGAAGAAATAGAAGGTTTTTCAAGAATTCTCTTGTGCTGCTTATTCTCCTGATATACCAGCTAAGATTGAGATTAAATCCCTGATTTCTGGAACGAATAAAAGGTGATATATTTATGGGTCCAGTCACCTGCCATGTGGACCGTTTACTATAATATGATTTTAAAAGATGCATCTATTGTATGGTCACATGTGCGTTTGTTGTCAACTTACAGTGTGAATTTTGCAAGGTTGATTGATCAAATTATTAGAGCACAGTTCCAGAATATAAACTATGATAATTTGATATTGCTGGTTTAAATCCAACTTGATTTAGCAGAAATTGTATGCCTCCAATTATGGCTAAACCATTGGTTATGAGATATATTATTTAGCATACAGCAACACTTGTACGCATCTAGCCAAATTATGATAAATTCTCCCTATTACAATTGGTTCGGGTCAGGAACCAAATAATTTCCATCTAGAAATATGGACGTTCTATACGATTTAATTGTTCCACCACAATGCACAATGATGCGTCCCCAAAGAAAGTTGGGGATATGTGTTTGTGATCCCAGGATTAGGGGGAGAAAATTTGCAGCTGAAAAAGTAATCATGGAATGAATTATTATGAGTGTACCTAGATCCTCGTACAAGAAAATGTGAACTTGAAGTTCAAGTGATAATTCATTTGTAAAATAGTGTGAGGCGTATTTGCTGACCCAAAGCTAAATGTTATATTTCAGCTGCTGATGCTCCAAATAAAATAAAGTCCATGATGGACATAGTCTATGAAACGCATGAAGCGTAAATCGGTTCCAAAGATAAAACTCCTTGAAGAAGGAGCGTAGAAAATGATAAAGATGACCATACTAAGGATGCAATTGCTCTGTAAGAGCACCATGACATAACACTTTATAAGACCTTACATGAGAGGCTCAGGTACCTGAAAATAATGAGATCTCGATAAGTTATGTCCTTATTGTGTGATGATGGAACCGATGTAAAGGATCATCGATGGTATTGTTAATATAATATAACGCTCAATATTGTTAATATTGACGAGGATATTGAGCTCAAATCTATCATGGAATTTGGACAGATAAATGATTGGCCAAATAAAAATGCGCAATGAAAATTAACTTCACCTGAAAAATGTGAAGTTGGACGGATATCCTGGAATTAATTACATGGAAATATGTTCTCCTGTGGTGGATGAAATCGTTTCAGGTTTTAATTTGGCAATACATGAAAAATTTGATATACGTATAATGTACATTGTTCTGAAGCATATTAAGGTTCCCAAGAAATCCATTAAACAAAGCTTCAGAAAATCCTTATGTGGATTAAAGCAATCATGGCGTACATGATTTATTTTTGTGTCAATTACAATTGATGCACTATGTATCTTTCTAGAACCAAGAGTATACCAATATGCTAGCGTGATATAGTTAATTCCTATATAAAGATACTAGAATACTATCTGGATTATATTGCAAAAGAAGTCCTTGATATAAATTTGTTTATTCTAACAAATATTGTCAAGGTTATGTTGGTTATACAAATGCAGGGCATGGTTCGTTGTTCATATAATCTATTTTGCTGTAAGGGTACTGCCAGATTATGATATTCAACAAGATCTCGATTACATTGAAGATGATACTACACGCGTAGATCAATTGAAAGAAGGACTATCGAAGGATACAAAATAAAACGTATTTCACCAAAGTTCTATTTCAGACATGATTGATGTTCAACAATCTGTTCAAGTGATAATTTGGAAAACATCTTCACAAGGCATTGCCAGCCTCATCAATTGAGAAGTTGTTATATATGATTGGAATTCATCGTCTTTGAGCTATCAAGTGATAATTTTGTCAGGGGGAGTATAGCACACACTGCACTCTTTTTCCTTCGCACAGGTTTTATCCCAATGGGTTTTCCTGGCAAGGTTTTTAACGAGGCAGCAAACAATGCATACAACAAAATATGTGTACTCTTTTTCCTTCACTAAGATTTTTTCCCACAGGGTTTTTTCCTAGTAAGGTTTTAACGAGGCACATTATTAATGGACATCCAAGGGGGAGTGTTATGAAATATTAGTATATGGTAGATGTCCATAACTCCTATAACACCCACTACCCTTCTCTATTATCTTCATAACTCCCACTACTCCAATACTTATGGTTGTAACTCCCATACCTCCTCCCCATGATCTTCCTCATGTTTATGACATTCTTTTATATACCTCTATGTAATACTATAAATAGAGGATGAGAAGTGATATTGTACACACTTGAATATATAGAAGAAATAAGATAGTTCTCTCTTCCTCTCTACGTTTCTTGTCTATTTTCTTGTAACATATTATTACTTTGAGTTTAGTTTCTTAACACATTAAAGATTTAAAAACTTCATTGTAGGTCTTTAGAAAGTATTGAAAGAGACCAAGTGAGTCCTCTTAATTTTGTGTTACTTGACTAAATGATGAAGGATATCACTTGTCTTGCTATTTGGAGGATTTATTTTAGATTTGAGATCATTTAGAGTAGATTTGGGGTGATTTGATCGAAATTGAAATTACAATTTCGAAGAACACTTGGTCGAACAACCAAGATAAATTTATGTCAATTGGGTAGACTTTAATGATAATTTAACAAATAGGTTGATTGCAAATAATACAAAGTCATACCACTGTGGTAGAGTTCGGTGAACAATCAACAAACATAAAATCATACCAATTGAATATTGTTTGTGATTAATTTAACAAACATGTCGAATGCAGATAATACAAACCCATGTCAATATGGTAGAATTTGGTGAACAATTACAAAGTCAGCCAATTAGGTAGAGTTTGAACAATTAACAATATTGGTAGAGTAAATATAATATAAAATCTATCAATATGTTAGAAAATCCTTGTCAAGCAATATTCGAAGATCATTTTCTAAATACATTAATAAATGGGAACAATATCTAAAAATATGCCCTTTATAGCAAAAAATTACTCAAGTTTGTGGGTGGTCTTTTACTATTGACCCCACTCGCCCTATGGGTAGAATTTCAAGGTCAAAAATTAAAACTATTGTCCATGGGACAAGTGATGAGAAATACTTGTTAAACTTGAAGTTCTACCCATAAAACAAGAGACAAAAATGCAAAACCACTTTGAGGGCTATTTATGTACTTCACCCCCTTTATAGGGCCATTTCTATCCATCACGAGTAATATTGGCCCAATTATCAATGGGATTGGACTGCAGCCCAAAAGACAGAGGGCTCATCTCAACCGTCCAAGCATACCTGTCGGAGGCCGTCAGATCTAGGGCAATTACTGAACTATGGTTCAGGTTTTTGTCTCAAAGTCTTACTAGCTTCCATTAGAATAGAGAGGAGAGAGGTTCCGAAGATGGTGCAGAGACTTACCTATCGGAAGCGCCATAGTTATGCAACCAAATCCAACCAGCATCGTGTCGTCAAAACCCCTGGTAATTGAGTCGTAAATTGATTAGTTATTTAATGTTACTTTGAAAATATTTTTGATGGGATTGATTTGGAATGTAGGTGGGAATTTGGTGTATCAGAGTACCAAGAAGCGAGCTAGTGGGCCTAAGTGTCCTGTTACTGGGAAGAGGATTCAAGGGGTAATTGTCATCTCTCTTTCACTTATTTTGTGTTTTTCATATATCTACATGTAAGATATTTGTTTATCAGAATAGGGGTTTCCAATTAGCTTTAGCTATTGATATCTAAGAACAAAAGAATAATAATAATTTAGTATTGGAATGAAATGGAGCCGAAAGCTGGATGAATTTAGAAGACAGTGGCGGAGGCAGGATTATCAACAAGGGGGGTCAATATCTACTATATACATAAAATAAATATTTGACTTCTTATATACAGAGTGATTTTCTTACGCCCCTCTTGCTCTGCCTTTGATTGAAGATTCATATTGCCACCGAGCTTATTTGAGTGTGAGGCTTAGTTGATTGATTCATTGATATCTTTAAGAATACTATCATTTTTACCGTACCTTGCTTACAATGTGCTCTTGTATGTGTAATTGTAGTACGAGGAATTACTTCGCTCATCTCTGCAACTATTTAAGTTTCATTTACACCTTTTTGACCTCTAGCCTCTAGGCTCTTTATGGTGCCATTCCTAGATCATGGCATTTTTATTCAACTTTGCATGTTGGTGGGCTGGTAGCCTGCCTTTAAACGTTCTATGAATCTCACTGCGCGTATCAAGTTATGTTTCCCTACATGTGGATTCTGTGGTTGCTGTGGTATGAAAATGTTATGTTGACAATGCAATTGAGCATTTCTTTCTGGCATGTTTAAGTGGATATATTTAGCTTGTTCTAGACTGCTAGGTCTTTCTCAAGACTCAGCGAGGTTGAAGCATCTATATTGCTCTTAGTAGATCTTTATTATTCTTGAGCTAATCATACTTCTAATATTTTCCCTTAATTGTGCCATTCTTTAATTAAGCCCATGCTTTATTTGCACTTTGCACTTAAAGCCCTAATGGATTTCTACTCTTTTCGTCATTCCTTGCCTTTGATAACGCCAGTTGGTCTAACATGAGTATGACTTTTTAATGTAAACTGTGCTTTGTAAAGGTTGTGATTGATTGATTGGCCATTTTCCTATGTTCACAAAGCTGTAGGTGAAGCTGCACTCTGGATGATTGACTCCTCCGTTTGACCTTGTTTATAACTGAGTTGAGATCATCTCTCATAAGTCATAACTCCTTAGCTTTAATATTAGGAATTCTTTGGTGAGTCCTAACTTTTAATTTACCGGTGCACATAGAACCTTTCTCACCTTTCTTTGGTGATTCATTGGAAGATCGGTGCATCTAATAAAAGAAATGACTTGAAAGACCAAATGAGCAAGTGCAGTGGCAAAGTAAAATGGTTTTTGTGTTTACCCATAGCTGACGGGTAATTCTGCCATTAGAGCAGGATAATCAGGCTAATGTTCCCTTGTTCAAGGTCCCCATGCTAGAAGTGACCAGCTCCATATTCCATAAGAACTGTGAACGCCACAGTTAGCTTTCTGGTGGCTTCTTTGTTGAATGTATGGTCATAAAGTTGTGTACTGGTTAGCCGGATAGCTTACGACCTTAGTTTCTAACTGACTTATTGTACAATTGGTATGACCATGTAGAGCAATTTACTAACATCAGCATCTGGTTGTTTTGTAGATCCCTCACTTGAGACCAGCTGAGTATAAGAGATCTAGATTGTCTAGGAACAGGAGGACCGTCAATCGTGCCTATGGTGGTGTATTGTCTGGAGGAGCAGTGAGAGAGAGGTTTGTTCTCTCGTGATATATGTTGCTGATCCTCTGATATTTGTTGTCCCGGGTTTCTCATTATGTTCCCGTGAGTCATATGTGATGTTGGTTTTCAGGGTTATTCGAGCTTTCTTGGTGGAAGAGCAGAAAATTGTGAAGAAGGTTTTGAAGATTCAAAAAGCCAAAGAAAAGCTGGCAGCTAAGAGCTGAGGCGTTAATTTAGAGAAACTTTCTGATTTCAAGTCTTGGAAATTTTGACATTCAAGTGATTACTGTTCGTGCACTTGAAAATTGTAAGGTGATTAGGAATTATTTGCTTTAGTTGCTTATATTATGAATCAAAATGATTATTTTTACTGTTATTATCTCATTCTAGATAGATCTGGTTTTTCACTTGTCATAATTACTCTAAAATATAGGATTGCAATTTCACTGTGATGTTGAAGTATTACGGGAAGAAATTTGGTATATAATGACTAATAAAATTTGTGTTTAAGACCAAATTTAACATTTGTTATGACTCAGAGGGTTTTTCCATTGGCGTTTAAGCTGGTCAAATCAGCTTTTAAGCTCTTTTTAGCCTTTTTTTTCCCAGTGTTTGATAAAGTTAAAAAATGCTTAAAATAAGTTGCAAACTTCTTAAAACAAGCCAAGAGCCCAAACCTCTTACTTCTTTCACACAAAATTAAGGATAAAATCAGATACAACTAGTGCAAAAAAGCCTTATTACAAAAACAGAAATAATTCAGCACAAAGCGGTGGGTGCAGACAGACATAAACATCAATTTCTTGGAGTTTTGAAGCCCACTTGTTTGAGAAAATGAAGAAATGAAAGCACCTTGTCATGAGGTGGAGCATATTCTTTAACTATAGGCAGCTCAATTAGACTAGTCACCCATGAGCATAACAAAGGTGTCTTGTCTGGATCCATCATCTTCACACCAAACACTTGCTCTTGTGCTTTGTGTCCCCCTAATGTAACAACAATCATGATATCTAGCAACCCCATTTTCCTTCCTTGTATATTAGTGTTGATACCCAAGGAGGAATTCTTGATTCCATCTTCCAGCACCTTCAGTTTCTCATGAAATTCCTCTAATGCCTTGTCTTGTCCTTCCCCTTTCATGACCTTGAGCATGCACTCTGTTACCTGTTGTATATAATTAGAATTATATAAGTAGGTGATAAATTTCAACAACTTCTCTACTACATATATAGTCCTTTATGCTTTAGGAATTCTGAAATTCAAATAAATTCACACTTAAGGGGGTAAAATGCTCCTTACTACATCATTCCATGAGTTGGAACTCAAAATCTCAGACCATCCCGCCACACTCCTTGGTGATATACGGATGAATATATGGTCCGTGATTTGATAGGATGAAGCATTCAAAGATAAAGCAAATATGCAGTTGATACTATATCTTAGAATCTCTTTAGCTAATTATTCTATTTATAACATAAATCTATTTAATCACAATTACCTGCTGGATGTAAGAAGCCCAGAATCGGACTCTGGATCTTTGATAAGGATCTTCAGGCAAGAGTCGAGGTTCATTGTTCCATGTCTCATCAATGTATTCAAGAATGACAAAGGACTCGGATACTGGCTTTCCATTATGGACAAGTACAGGCACTTTCTTATGAATGGGATTGTATTTGAGCAGCAATGGACTTTTGTTGATCAAATCCTCTTCGACATACTCAAAAGGTATGCCTTTGACTTTGAGAGCAAGTTGTACTCTATTCACATAGGGGCTAATCCACATTCCATGTAGAGTCACCTTATTTTCTTCTCCCATTTTGGTTTCTGAGAGAATTAATTTAGATGTTTAAGTTTGTTATATACTATAAATTTCCTCAACATTTGATTAAGTCATCCAAGACCAGGCAATTCTTCAGATTTTTTTTTTGTTTCACAGTAAGCAGGGGCCAGAACTCTCTGTAGTCAAATTTGACTAGAATATTTTAAAAGAATTGACGATAGGAGTAATACTATAATGATTTATGATGATAGCAATGACCTTAGCTGCCCATTTCTTGGGGCCAAAGTTTGCCAAAGTGGTGTGGAAGAAAGAAATAGTCTTTTCCCTTTTGTTTTCTGGGGATGTGGAGATGGAGCTAGTTGACGGCAAAGTTACAATGTTTGAATTGGATTTCTTTTCGAAGAAAATTACATTGTAGTTTTAGGTAAGAAAAAATTCTTAAGTATGCATTCAAATTATTGAATTCCCTCGACACATGAGAAACTTTTAGTCTAGTGATATAAATGTGGCTCAAAAATCACTTTAGGTTGTGGGTTTGAATCTGATTAATTGTCACACTCCATCATTTTCCGAATCTCCTAGTTAGAATTCTTGTTCTTGACACTGGGTTAGTTGGCCATGTCCAAACTCCAAAGATCAGGACAAAAATCTTAATCATGGTTATTACTTAATACAAAAATAAATCAGCACCTCCGCATATTGCTGGAAAAATAAAAGAAATTAATTTGATGGGAGAATAACAAAATTGAGACGGTCTCTGTATGGGGTAAAATTGGTTTATAACGAATGGTCGAATGGTAACATGACACGTGGAACCGAAGATAGACAAAGGCAAATCAGTTAATAACCAATACCAGGTACAACGAATTTAATCAATATCGGATTAATCCCAAAGGGAGCGAAGTCGATGAGGGAAGATCAAGGGTTTGTCATCGGATATCATTCAATGAGGGAATATTTACTAATATTAAATGAGCGACCATTTCAGAGAATATTTGCATTTATGGTCGCCGTTACATGTTCATCAATGACTCTTTTATTATCATTAAAGATGAGCTTGATCCTAGGATTTGTTTCCCTTGGTAAAGTTATAAATAGCAGGCTCAACATCCATGGTAAGGACATGAAATTTTCTAAATACACAAGCTTTATTTTAACTACTTTTGCTCTCAATCAAACAACTTTATTCACACTTTATCGTTACTTTCACTTTTGTCCTTGGATGCATTGCGTCCGGAGCCAGGCTTTTCATGAAGCAAAATTTCTTTATTTATTTATCAAGTGCCAAACTCGTTGAAAGATTTGGCACAATTACAAAGTACAAAAAATAAAAAGAAAACAAAAGAAGCTATGCATCATTGCCTGAGAACCCGAAGGGAAAGAGGGATCTACGTTTCCCCCGGTAGAGGAAGGCAGATCCACTACCAGTTTGGGGCCTTCATCTTCTTCAATCTCCCATTCGGTTCCCGAGTACTCGGGACCAGTACTCGAGGAGTCATTTGCAGCGGGCCGAGCGCGAAGATTTTTGTGAGTAGTTAGCTCCCGTTCTCGGGCCTTCGCGATATAGTTATCAATATCGACGATGCCCGCTTTGGCCTCTTCCAAGGTTTTCCTCCTCATATATTATATAGCGTAAGTCTTCTCAAAGACGAGGTAATCCTCTTGGTCATGGAGTTTTGCTTGGAGTCTATTAACTTCGACCTGAAGGCCGTCCCTTTCAGACCTCATGCTGTGAGGCGAGAGTCGATATCAACATTTTTAGTTGAGTGAATCTGGTTCTATTTCATGGCCCTCTTGAGCCCCTCTTCCATTCATGCCCTCTTCTCGTCGGTGGCATTGGCCTCTTCCATTATTGAGTGTAACTCTGCCTTCAAATTATTGATTTGCTCCTCGAAGGCAGACTCATGCTCGGCAGCGGCAAATACATCGTCATGAAGCTCGACACACTTAACCTTAACCTCTTGAAGTTTTTGGTGTAATTGAGAAGCTTCCTGGTTGGGGGACATTTTGTCTTGTTCGCTCAGCTGCAACCAAGCCTCAAGCTCGCCCGTCTCAGCAGCTGTTGCTTCCAACACCGGGAGGCGCGCAACAAGTTAGTTCCTTTTGGCCAAAAGTTGATCCCTCTCGGAAGCAAGTCCTTGCTTATCAAGGATCAACCTTTACAGAACTTCAGAATCAAGAAAGTCGGCCTGTAGAAAAAGAAAATTAAAGTTAGAATTTCCATTGCAGCATGTAAGTAGAAAAGAAGATACGAGGAAACTAGTACGGTACCTAGGCCACACTATGCATGACATAGTTCATTAAACACTCCCCATAAAGAGAGCGCATTTTCTTCCGATCATTCCCCGAAGCGAACAGATTTAGATAATTCTCAAGCTCCACCGTCTTGGACAAAAGATGACATTCTTTTGAAACCAAAAAAGTGGCACTTCTCCTCCCTCAGGGATCTGGGGAAGGGGTTGAATAATCATGCCCCAAATTCCCATAATCGGGAGATCGAGGAGGAGAATCATCCCTTTCTCGATCGTATGTTGCTGGCGGAGGAGATATAGTTGCTGCTGGTGGTGAAGGGGCAGTTGGTGTCGGTGGGCGTGATCCCATCAGTGTGGAAGGTGAAGAAGCAGCTGTGGCAGAAGTAGGGTTGGTTATTATTTGCTCAGTGGTCGAAGGCAGAAGAGGCCCAAGGTCCGAACTCCTTGGACCGAAAACAACAATGTGGACCAAGAAGAGAGAATCATCATTCTCAACTAAGTCCATTTCATGCCGAAGTGCTTCGGTTTCTTCTTCGGTCGGGATTTGAAGCTCCCCCGACTTAGCATCTAGTTTAGCTGATGAAGATCTTTTCCTCTTTTGAAAGGAAGCCTCTTCATCACTAGCTTCCCCTTCGTCAACGAGGACCATTGTGTCCGGCTCGGGCGGTGCCCTTTTCTCTTGAGTCCCAGCCGAGGAGGGACGTTTTCTCTTAGATTTCTTGTCCTTGGGCTGGGGACTCCAAGATGGGGCACCCTCATTGGAAGCGGTTATGTAATCTCTACTTCGAGCAAGGGCACTTTGCAACACCCTTCTAGCCTCCTCGGGGTCCTCTAAAATGTCAATTTCAGGGTAGACGACAGAACCCCTCGGAAGTCCTGAATCAAGCAAAAAGTGGAGTAAGCAACTTTTTCATGAGATAACTTGTGTTCGTACAAAGATAAAAGGAAAAGGACATGGCTTACCATGGTTTTTGGTCTTCCGCCCGTATTTGGGAGCCATTTCCTTCCACCGGCGGAATTCTGGAGTCGTGATTTCCAGAATTTTTTGAACCCACTAGTCCATGTCTTGAACTCATGGTGGTTCCCATCGAGTAGCTGAAACAAAAGAAATAAGAAAATCTGCAACAACGGAAAACAATCTTTTTATAAATAAATAAGGTGAGTGACCGAAGACTTACAAAAGTGATTCCATGACTAAGGGAAAGATGGAGTTGTGGTCGGGATGATGTCCCTAGTAGCAATGACGAAAAATTATTCCATCCATCCACGGTCATTGTCATCGTCTATGCTGGTGAGGAGAGCTTGGTGATAATGCTTGCTAAAGTTTATTACTCCCCCGTGGAAAATTTTGGGAGAGTAAAGATTCATTATGTGTGCAGGGTTAGAGTTTCCCCAGTCTCCGTGCACAGTTGGCGTAGGCAAGCTATCGTCCGCCATATAGAAGGGCCTACTTGCGCTAAGCAGACATCATACCGGTGGCAAAACTCCAGAAATTATTGGGTCGAGCCCTTAACTCGACCCTTGGAGAATGGACCAAAGGTAAAGGGATAGGTATAGACATATGTAAACACTTCCTTGGAGAAGGTAACTCGCTCTACCATATCTAGGGCGAGGATCTCAAGATTGGGGCAGTTGCAGTTCTCCTTCACAGTTGGGATACTAAAATGGCGAATAGAGGAGGGATATCTACTAACAGGCCAAGCCCGTGAAGATGCAAAAGGAGTCTTCTCTTGAAAATCATTTACGATGCTGAGATGATGTGGTTTGATGGTGCTAAAAGTGGGAGGTTCAGAATTGAATTCGACCTCCTTGTCCTTATTTCTCTTTGGGCCTGCACTGAAGAGAAAACAAATGTTTCCGAAGAAAGTAGTAGAAGAAGCAATGGTAAAAAAGGCCAGTAAAACTTTTGCTGAGAAAGTTGAAGAAGATGGAAAAGGTTTCTAAGCAAATGCAGAGAAGAAGAAAGACTTATGAAAGTTGTAAAAGTGAAGAAGTAAAAATGACGAATAGCAGAGAAGTTATAGACGACAATAGTCGTGGTCATGATTACCTCGAAAACTGGCAAAAATATTCGTTGAATCCTGGGGCAACACGTGTTCGGGGTATTACATGCGAGAAGATGTGCATCCTTTCAAGCGTCACAGACTATTCATGAACTTTTCTGCCAAGAAAGGAATCTTCACAACTTTCCGGTAACACTAAGATATGTCACCGGAAAGTAGAGGGACTATCTCTATGGGGTAAAATTGATTTATAACGAATGGTCGAATGGTAACGTGACACATGGAACCGAAGATAAACAAAGGGAAAGTTAGTAATAAGCTATATCGGATCAACGAATGTAATCAATATAAGATAAATCCCAAAGGGAGCATAGATCAAGGGTATGTCATCGGATAATATTCGTTGAGAGAATATTTACTAATATTAAATGAGTGACCCTTGCAGAGAATATTTGTATTCATGGTCTGCTGTTACGCATTCATCAATGACTTTTTTATTATCATTAAAGAGGAGCTTGATCCTAGGATCTTGTTTAGTCGCTGATGTTTCAAAATAGGGAACAAATGTTTAATTTGCATTGATATGGTACCTAATGGATGACTTGCAGTTCCTGTTCCAGTTGAATCTTTTTTATTCAAGTGGAGTATTAGTTAGAGATAGTAATATAAAGTTAAAAGTTGAGATAACACGCAGTCAACTTTTGCTATCCAAATGGCCATTGTTGTATAAACACACACTCAAAATATAAGTAGCCTTTGCATGGCTATAAGCCTTATTATACAATACAATAAACACAAAAAGCTCAATTGACCGGAGCTTTGAAGATGATTTCTTTGAGAAAATGAAGAAACGAAACCACCTTGTCATAAGGGGGAGTGATTTCATTAACTATAGGCAGCTCAATTAAACTAGTCAACCATGAGTATAACAGGGGTGTCTTGTCTGGATCTAATATCTTCACACCAAACACTTGCTCTTGTGCTTTGTATGCCCCTAGTGTAATAATTACCATGATATCTAGCAACCTTATATTCCTTCCTTGTATATTTGTGGTTATCCCCAGGGAGGAATTCTTAATTCCATCTTCCAGTACGCTCAGTTTCTCATAAAATTCTTCTAAAGCTTTTTTTTCTTCTTTCCCTTTGAAGACCTTGAGCATGCTTTCCGTCACCTGCATAAGAGCGTCAATAGTCAATAAAAATCCATTGAATCAAACTTTTTTGAAGTAAACACATCATGGAACTGGGTAGAAAGATGTGATAAGAATTACCTGTTGGATGTAAGAAGCCCAGAATCGGATTCTGGATCTTTCATAAGGATCTTCTGGAAAAAGTCGAGGTTCATTGTTCCATGTCTCATCAATGTATTCAAGAATGACAAAGGACTCCGATACTGGCTTTCCATTATGGACAAGTACAGGCACTTTCTTATGAATGGGATTGTATTTGAGCAGCAATGGACTTTTCTTGCTTAAATCTTCTTCTATATACTCATAAGGTATGCCTTTGACTTTGAGAGCCAATTCTACTCTCTTCACATAAGGGCTAGCCCACATTCCATGTAGAGTCACCTTATTTTCCTCTCCCATTTTGGTCTCTGAGATTGTTTGAGAATGGAGATGCTTATGTTTAAAGTCGTCCTATATAAAATGCAAACTTTGTTGAACTTTTGGTTCATTAGTTATCGAATAGGAGGCAAATGGGCAATTCCTTACAACTTTTTGGCTTACCACTTTAGCCGATTCAATGATCTAAATGACAAGCGCAATGACGCCAGCAGCCTATTTCTTTGTGCCCAAGTGTGTTAAACAAATGAAGGCTAGGTTGATGACACGTAAAACAATACAATTAAATTTGTTACGTGGTTTGTAGACAAGCAAACTGATTTGATAAAAAAAAGGGCAGTCCGGTGCACTAAGTTCCCGGACCACAAGGGTCTTTCGTATGCAGCTTTACCCTGTATTTCTGTAAGAGGCTGTTTTCACGGCTCGAACACGTGACCTAACTTTACCAGTTATGCCATGGCTCCCCTTCTTGATCCAAAAAACGATAAAGGAATGATATTAAAAGTAAGACTTAACAGTTGAAATTTGAAGAAGATGACAAGCCTGACTCTGAGCGTAATGTCTCAGAGGACAGAAATGAAAGTAATATAAAAAGCAAATAAAGTTGTTTAATTGAGGGCGAAAATAAAATACAACATATGTTTTGCCAAGAATTTTGTGCCTTACAATGGCTGCTGAGCCTACTATTTATAACTACACCTAGGGAAACAAGATCCTAGGATCAATGATAATAAAAGGGGCATTGATGATTATGTAACGAAAGACCACGGATGCAAATATTCTCTGCGTCGCTCATATAATACGAGAAAATATTCCCTTACAGAATGCTATTCGATAGCAAATACCCGATTTTCTCTCGTTGACTACGTTCCATTCGGGATTTCCCTGACCCCAATCACAGTTCCCGTGTCCGGTACTGATTGTTACTTGACTTGACTTCTGTCTGTCTTCGGCTCCACATGTCATGCTATCATTCGATCATTTATTATGAATCAATTTTACCCTATACAAATAGTCCCTTAACTTTCATAAACCCTTCTTCTTCTCTGCTTTAACTCTGCATTTGCTTAGGAAGTTTTCCATCTTCTTCAACGTTTTTAGCAAATATTTTACTGCCACTTTGTTACCATGGCTTCTTCTACTGCATTCTTTCAAAGCTCTGGCCTTCTATTCGGTGGAGACCCAAAGAAAAACAAGGACACTGAGGCCGATTATGTGCCTCATACTGGAAACACCATCATACACAAACACTTGAGTACCGTTAATGGCTTCCAAGAAAAGACTCCATATGTGTCTTGATGGACTTGGGTTATTAGCAGGTATCCCTCTTCCATTCGCCCGTCTAGTATCCCTGTAGTGAAGGATGACTGCAAGTGCCCTAACCTCAACATCCTCTCTCCCGAATATGATAGAGTGAGTTACCTTCACCAAGGAGGGTTTTACGTATATATGTTTCCCTTTACCTTGGGTCCGTTTTTCTTAGAATGAGGGTTCGACCCCGTAATTTTAGAGTTTTTTCACCGGTATCGGGTCTGCTTGGCAAAAGTAGACCCATCTATATGGAGAACGGCGGCTTGCCTTCGGCAACTGTGCACGATGACCGGGGCATCACGCTCTTCTCATCTGTATGGACGATGACAATGATCGCGGGTGGATGAAGCGATTTGTCTTCATCTCCACCAAGGACATCATCTTGGCCACAACTTCGCCTTTTCATGAGTCCTGGTACCATTTTCTTAAGTTTTTGATTCATTTACTTCCTTCGTGATAAGATTATTTTCCGTTATTGTTGACCTCTTCGTTTCTTTTGTTTCAGCTACCTGGTAGGAGCCACCACAGGTTCAAGGCCTGGACCAGTGGGTTCAAAAGATTCTGGAAATTACATCACCATAATCCCATTGATGGAAGGAAATGGCCCCCAAATATAGGTGGAAGGCCAACATGTTGACATTTTAACCCACCTCGAGGAAGCCATGAGCTTGTTGTAAAGTGCCCTTGATCGAAGCACTGCACCCAGACCTGCTTCTGGTGAAGGTGCTTCCTCTCGAAGTCCCCATCCATAGAAGAAGCAACCAAAGAGGTGACGTTCTTCCTTGGTTGGGGCTCAAAATAAAAAATTAAAGAAGGCAGCGAGCAAGCTAGCCATAGTGGTTGTTGTAGAGGATAACGAAGCCAATGATGAAGTGGCTTCCCTTCAAAGGAAAAGAATATCTTCATCAGCTCAACCGGAGGCTCAGTTGGGGGAGCTTCAAAACCCGTCTACAGGACAAACCCAAGAGCTTTGGGGAGAGATGGACAACGCCGATTCTCGCTTTCCATTCCACATTGCTTGCTGTCTTCGGTCCAAAGAATTCGTACCCCAGGCTACTTCTGCCTTCGACCACCGAGCAACCAATAATCAGCGTTGCTCTTGCTGGAGCTGCTTCCCATCCTTTCTACACCAACAACTTCACACCCTTCAACACCAGCTGCACCTTCGCCACCAGCGCCCACTGCATTTCCTCCACCCGCAACATACGTTCGAGAGATAGGTGCTCCCCCTCCCCGATCTCCCGATCATGGGAATTCGAGAGATAGTCATAATTACTCACCTCCTTCCCTAGATTCTCGAAGAAGTCAAAATGCTAATATTTCGGTTTCGAACGAGTGCCATCTGCTGTCCAAGCCGGTAGATCTTGCGAACTACCTGAAGTAGATGGATTTAGTAAAAGATTGTAAGAAGACGCATTCTCTTTCAAGCGAATGCTTGTTAAATAATGTTATGCACAATGTAGCATCGGTACCATACTTGCTTTCTTATCATTTCTTTTCCATTTATCTGCTGCAATGAGATATCTAACCTTCATATTCTTTTTTACAGTCCAACTTTCTTGATTCTGAGGGCTTGCAGAAATTGATCCTCCATAAGCAAGGAGTCTCCTAGGATCAACTGTTGGTTGAAAGGAACCAACTTGCTGCACGCCTCCCAGTTCTTGAGGCAAAAGCTACCAGTGGGCGAACTTGAGGCTCGGATGCAACAAAGTGAACAAGAGATGTATCCCACAACCAAGAAGGCACTCAATTACATGCACAACTTCAAGAGGCTAAGACTAAGTGGGCTTAGCTCCAAGACACTGTGCTTGCTGCTGCCGAGCGCGAATCGACCTCCGAGGACCAAATAAATAACTTGAAGGCAAAGCTGACCTCTTAAATCGAGGAAGCCAATGTTGTCAAGGAGAAGAGGGCCAAGACGGAGGAGAGGTTTAAGAGAATAATGGAGCAAAATCGGATCCATTTATCTACAACTATGGAACTTGATTCTCGCCTTCATGCCATGAGATCTAAAAGAGATGACCTCCAGGCCAAGGTTGATAAGCTTAAAGCGAGGCTCCCGTAACAATAGGATCCCCTCATGTTTGAAAAGACTTATGATATATATCACATGAGGAGAAAAACCTTAGAAGAGTCCAAAGCGGGCATCGTTGATATTGATGATTGCATTTTCAAGACCCGAGAACTGGAGCTTTGCCCGAGAAAAATCTTCGTGCTAGGCCTTCTGTGACCGACTTTTGAGCACTGGTTCCGAATACTCGAGAACCGAATAAGATATTGAGGAAAATGATGACGAAGGTCCAGGCCCCGAATCGGCAGCTGATCCGCCTTCTTCCATCGGGGGAGACACATGTCCCTCTTTGCTTTCAGGCCCTGACAATGATATCATAGATTATTTCTTCTTTTCTTTTTACTATTTTTTACTCTGTAACTATGCCAAAATTTTCACCGAGTTTGTCATTTTGATAAATGAAGATAATTTTTTCTTAAGTGTTGTGCAAAATACATTCACTTTGCGTTGAATTAGTTAAAGCTTCGGGTATACTTTCATTTGATAGCTTCTGAATCCGGGCATGAATTCTTCTAGGGTTTCACAAGAGAGGGCCCTCTTATGTTTACGCTGTTTTTGAAGAGGACGTCTCCTGTTCATTCCGGCACAATCATTTGAAGTTTTTGTTAAATTTCAAAAGGTAAATTCAACTCATCATTTGGACAAAAAATAAAATAAGTTAAAATGACTTTATTTTATTTCTTGTTTAAAAGTACATAAGCATTCATTTGCTAAAGAAGAAAGAAAATGCCAATACATGTGACTAACTTGTATAACTTATTTCTACGGGGCTGGTAATATATTCCCCAATCCCGACGAGGCATTATTGTTCTCGGTTCTTGAAGTCCCCGATTGTTTAGACATTCTTGTTGCCATATTTATATTATTCCCCCAGTGTTCGAATATGAAGTATGTGAATTGGAAGTCTTGTGTTGGTGAAACAACTCGTGAATGGTTAAATAGTCTTTGGTTCGACGGAAGGCTTTGCTTCCTATTAGGAATTTTCCATTGAGCCAAAAACTATTTAACCATCCGATAGAGGTTTATCATTGATGTGTAGATTTCAATTCCTTGTTATTTATAGGTCTTAACCTTTCCGATGACGCACCTTTCGTAGTATACTTTCCGTTGCTACCTCGTTAAAAACCTTGCCAAAAAAACCCGATTGGGTAAAAAACTGGCCGAAGGGAAAAAAGAGTGTAGCTCATACTTTCAGTATTGATACTATCCATCAGCAGTAATACCTTTTGAGGTGAGTCATATTCTAATTGCTGGGCAATTTGACTCCATCTTGATTTTTCAATTTGTACGATACTTTACGGGTGGCAGCTGAAACCCGGTAAGGACCTTCCTAAGTTGGACCCAGCTTCCCAACATTGATTTTCCGAGTGCTCTGAGTCACCTTCCTCAAAACCAAGTCTCCTACTTTGAAGTAGCAGAGATTGGCCCTCCAATTGTTGTATCTTTCCATACTTTGCTTTTGAGCCACCATCCTCACATATGCCAGGTCCTTGTGTTCATCGAGCAAATCCGACTTCACCAAAAATGCCTCATTGTTTGCTTCTTTGTTTGCTTGGGAAAACTGTAAAGTTGGTTCCCCTACTCCCACCGGTTATGAGCTTTCGCGCCATATACGATAGAGAAAGGAATCTTTCACGTGCTCAATTTTTCCGTCGCCTGATATGCCCAGAGCACACCCGGTAACTCTTCAGAACATTTTCTTTTAAAAGCTTCTAACCTCTTTTTGAGGCTTTGGATAATCACCTTATTGGTCGACTCCTCCTGTCCATTAGCGCTCAGATGGTACGATGAGGATGTAATCCTCTTGATTTTCAAATCTTCCAGTAAACCTTTGAGCCTATGAACTGTGGTTTGTTGTCGCAGGAAAACTCCTTCGCTATTCCAAATTGGCAGATTATGTGGTCCCATAGGAAGTCGACCAGTTTGCTCTCATCGATCTTTTAGTAAGGACCTACTTCAACCCATTTAGTGAAGTAATCAGTTAAAATTAAAAGGAATCTTACCTTTTGGGGACCCAGTGGCAATGGACCAACTATACCCATCCCCCATTTCATGAATGGCAATGGGGACAATACCGAATGAAAGGGTTCCACCGATTGGTGTACCAACCGTGCTTAGCGTTGACATTTGTCACATTTCTGAATGAACGTCTTTGCATCCTGTTCCATCCGGGGCCAATAGTATCCTGCCCTAATCAGATTCAAAACCAACGAATCTGCACCAGAATGGTTTTCACAAATTCCTTCATGGACTTCTCTCATCACATAGTCTGCCTCCGAGGCTCCCAGACATTAGGCTAATGGATCTTGGTAAGATCTTTTATATAATTGCTCATCCATGAGGCAGTAACGAGCCGCTTTGGTGCGTAGTGCCTGGGATGCGTTCGGGGCTTCTGGTAATTTGCCATGTCAAAGATATTAGATTAACTCATTCCTTTAGTCCTAGACTAGGTTGGTTGAATTGACCTTGCAGTAACCCTCCACATCCAATACCGAACGTAGAAGTTGAACAACGGTTCCAGAGTTAGATCCTTTCATCTCCGTAGACAACCCCAAATTAGCCAACACATCTACTTCCGCGTTCTCTTCTCTCGGAATGTGTATGATCAACCATTCCTTGAATCGTGCAAGCAATGCTTGAACCTTGTTCACATACTATTGTATGTGTTCTTCCTTTGTATCATAAACCCCGTACACTTGGTTTACTACCAACTGAGAATCACATTTGATCTCAATGACCTCCAGAGCCAAGTCCGCGGGCAAGTTCAAGTCCTGAAATCAAAGCCTCATACTCGGCTTCATTGTTAGTTAACATAATAGTCCTAGTAGCATGCCTCAGGGTTTCTGCCAAGGGCGTGGCTAGAACTACCCTAAGCCCAAACCCTTTTACATTGGAAGCTCCATCCATAAACAAGGTCCAAACTCCTGATGTCATTTTCGACACCAGCACTGCCTCTTTAGCGGCTAGGGGCATTAACCCGGGATTGAAATCGGCCACAAAGTTGGCCAAAATATGTGACTTGATTGCAGTCCTAGGTTTGTACTCAATGCCGAACTCACTGATTTCGACTGCCCATTTAGCCAAACGGCCTGACAACTCAGGCTTGTGAAGAACATTCCTCAAGGGAAAGGTTGTCACAATGGCTATCGGGTGACATTGAAAATAAGGCCTAAGCTTTTGAGAGGCGACTACGAGAGCTAAGGCCAACTTTTCGAGGTACGGATAGAGAGTCTCCGCTCCCAACAATATTTTACTAACATAATAGACAGGAAATTGTGTACCTTTTTCTTCTCGGACTAGAACAACACTTACCGCTACTTCTGAGTCCACTAGATATATCAACAACTATTCTCCTTCCCCTGGTTTTGACAGTAACATGGGGTTGGATAGGTACTTCTTTAAATCCTTCAATGCATGTTGATATTCGGGAGTCCACTTGAAAATTTTCTTCTTTTTGAGAAGTGAGAAGAAGTGATGGCACTTCTCAGAAGATCTTGAGATGAATCTGCTTAAGGCTGCTAACCTTTCGGTTAATCTTTTTACCTCCTTTACATTTGTCAATTGATCCAGAATGTCCTTGATAGCTTTGATTTTGACGGGATTTACCTCGATCCCTCTTTGCAAGACTAGGAACCCCTAGAATTTTCAGGAACCGACCCCGAACACACATTTTTTCGGGTTGAGTTTCATGTCATGCTTCCTCAAGATAACAAAGGTTTCTTGGAGGTGCTTCAAGTGATCTCTTGCACTCAAATACTTGAATAACATGTCATCAATGTACACCTCCATTGTCTTGCCAATTTGATCATTAAACATTTTGTTAACGAGCCACTGATAAGTAGCTCCGGCGTTCTTAAGCCCAAATGGCATCACATTATAACAATATGTGCCAAAGTTGGTTATGAGCGAAGTTTTTTCCTGAACCTCCGGGTTCATCTTGATTTGATTTCCCCCTTAGTAATCATCAAGGAAACTTATCAACTCGTGCCCCACCATAACATCAATCATTTGATCAATATTGGAAATGGGAACGTCTTTAGGGCATGCCTTATTTAGATCTTTATAGTCTACACACATTCTACACTTGTTAATCTTATTAGGTACTACAACTAAATTGGCTAACCATTATGGATGCTTTACCTCCCGTATGGAACCGATATTGAGTAACCGGGTTACCTCTGCTTTAACAAACCTGTTACTGACCTCGACAATCGGGCATTTCTTCTGCCTTACAGGCAGGTAGTTTGGATCCATGCTTAGCTTGTCCACAGACACTTTCAACAGGATACCTGTCATATCTGAATGCAACCATGCAAATCAATCTTCTTTAACTTTAAGAAAATTTATAATTCTAACCTGAGTTCGGGGTCTAGTCCTGTTCCCAAGTGAAAATTCCTTTCCAAGAATTTTTCTAATAAAGCCACTTGCTCGAGTTCTTCTGCAGTGGGCTTGGTTGCATCCGTTTCCTCTGGTACCTGAAAGTATCTCGGCACCTGGTGGGATTTCAATGACTCCTCGCCTTTATCATCTTCATTTAGAAATGAAGAAGGAATCGGTTCTTGTAGTTGCTATTTGCTGGGCTCCTTCCCTTTCTACTGGAAATCGACAATGCATTCATCTATCTTGTTGCCGGTTGATCTTCTCTTATCTGCTTGATTCCTTTAGGGGTTGGGAATTTCAGCAGTTAATGCTATGTTGAGGGCACAACCTTTATCTCATGTATCCACAGCCTTCCGAGTATTACATTGTAGCCCTTCTCATCGTCTACCACTTCAAATTAGGCTGTCTTGATTACCTCTTCGGCATTTGTGGGCAGTAAGATCTCTCCTCGGGTTGTCACGCTTGTCAAGTTGAAGCCAACTTAGAGCTTTGTCTCCGGAATGATGCTTCCAATCAACTTTGTTTGTTCCAGCACCCTCCATTGAATAATGTTGGCTGAGCTTCCTGGGTCCACCAAAACATGCTTAATTTTGAAATTTAAGACATTAAGAGAAATTACCAGAGTGTCATTATGCGGCAGAAGAAGTCCGTCGGCATCTTCCTTCATGAAGGTGATATCATCTTCTACGACTTTTCGGAGTCTCTTATCTTGAGCCACCGATATCTTTGTTTCGTGGCCGCCGAGAAGGTTACGCCCTTAATTTCATTCCCTCCGAAAATCATGTTGATAGTCAATCGAGGGGAGTCTCTACCTCCTTTGAAGGTTATGCACTGTCCCGACTTCGGCCGTAGTAGTTCTTTGCTTGGTCACTTAAAAACTCCGTGAGATGGCCATTCTTTGATAATGTTGCCACCTCTCCACGTAAATACTGGTAGTCCCCAGTTCTATGGCCGTGAGTCCCATGATATTCACACCATAAGTTGGGATCCCTCTGGATGGGACCAGATTTGATTGGCTTTGGGAATCAAGCTTCTTTGATATTCCTCAACACCGATACCAAATCCATTACGCTGATGTTGAAGTTGTAATACGATAATCTAGGATATGTGGAATTCGGGCCCCCGATACCTCTTTTTCTTGTAACGACATGTTGTTCCGGCCATAGTTGGTTCTTCTACCGGGGACGAAGTTGTCCGATGACCTAAACCTTTGCTGTTGCATCCCTCGGTTCTTTCATACGACAATAAACGACCTTTAGAAGACCACTGATCCGCATTGAAGTCATTTTTGTACTTATCCTAGTTCTTGTCTCGGTCTCGTACCTTGGTTGATGATAGTAACCTGAGCATGTCGTCTTCTATTCTTATTTTTGACCTGTAACAGTTATGGAAACCCGCTCATGTGGTTTCTTGGAATTCGTACATGCTCTCTTTTAACTTTTGGGAGGCGTCAGAGCTCCGTGGATTCAAGCCCTTTGTGAACGCCTTCTCTGCCCACTTATTAGGTACATTTGGTAGCAACATCCTTTCTTTCTGGAAACAGATCACGAATTCGCGGAGCAATTCGGACTCACCTTGATCAATCTTGAATATGTCCGCCTTTCTAGCTTGGACTATGCTGGCCCCGACATGGTCCTCAATGAATGAATCTGCAAGCATCTCAAATGAATCAACAAAATGCTCAGGTAAGAGTGAGTACCATGTCAGGGCCCTATTTTGAGGGTTTCACCAAACTTCTTCAGTAGGATCGATTCGATCTCATATTGAGCCAAATCGTTCCCTTTCAAAGCCGTGGTATAAGTTGTTATGTGATCCTGTGGATTTGAAGTCCCATCGTATTTTGGTATGTCTGGCATCTTGAACCTCTTCGAAATCAACTCTGGAGGTGCGCTCAGTTTAAACAGTAATTGTATGTATTTTTTCGATTCTAGGCCTTTTAGTATTGGTGGTGCGCCCATAATCTGATCCATTCGGGCGTGAAACTCCTTCGTATTTTGATCCGTCCGTTCATTCATTTCCCTCATAAACCTCATAAGTTCAGTTTTGAAGGGATCATTCCTGTTGTTGTTACTTGGTCCGCTACCGGTCCCTCCGGCTTCGTCGAAACCAACTTCACCTGTTGGGGTATTGTTATTGACTCTCTGAGTCGTTTGATTTGCATGAATGTTGGGAGGAAATTGGCATCTTCCATTCGATTAACTGGAAGCGCTTGACAACGTTTGCTTCAACTCCGTCATTACCCGATCTTGCCTTGAGTGGTGGCCCATGACGGCTTTCTACTGGTCTCTTAGTATTTTACCGTTTGCACGACATATTCCTCCTCCACGTCATTGGAAGTTGGCTCCCCTACATGCCGGGGGTACTTCCCTTCATGAACCGAGGTTGCTTCATCCCCTTCGTTACAGGTGTCGCTGATTGAGTTTTCATGTTGAGGCAAATCTTCGTGCCCCTCAACGTTGTGCGTAATGTTGATATCATTAGCTGACATTTTTTATTTCTTGCTAAGGAAGAAATTAAACAAGTTAGTAATAAACCCAAGGATGAAAGCAATTGCACAATTGTCTAAGCCTCACGGTGGGAACAAATTTTTTTACCCATAGTTAAATGTTTTACGTGGTTTATAGAAAAACGAATTGGTTTGATCCCAAAAATCATAAAGAAATAAGATTAAAAGTAAGACTTAACATTTGAAATTTGAAGAAGATGACGAGCCTAGCCCTGAGCGCAATGTCTCCGAGGATAGAATCATATGTTTTGCGAAGAATTTCGTGTCTTACAATTGCTGTTGAGCCTGCTATTTATAGCTACACCCGTGAAAACAAGATCCTAGGATCAAGCTCCGCTTAAATGATAATGAATGGGGCATTGATGAATATGTAATAGTAGACCATGAATGCAAATATTCGTGCAGCGGTCACTAATTTAATACGAGAGAATATTTCCTTATTGAATGCTATCCGATGGCAAATACATGATCTGCTCCCGTTGACTACATTCCCTTCGGGATTTCCCCGACCTCAATCACAGTTGCCGTGTCCGATAGTGATTGTTACTTGACTTGCCTTTCATCTGTCTTCGTCTCCACATGTCATGCTATCCTTCAATGATTTATTATGAATCAGATTTACCCTATACATAGGTGAAATCGTGAAGAAGGAAATAAACTTTTTTTTTCTTCCTGGGCTATGGCGTGGAGATGGAGTTAGTTGAAATCCAAACACACAACTTATTTAAAGAGAAGTTAATATTTATTCAAAGGTAAGAACATGATTTTCACTTCTTAATTCTTAAAAAGAGGTCTATATCCTCATATTGCTTGGAGAATAAAGAGCTCAGTAAGTCTATCTCGTGGTTGTAGGATGAAAGTTCTGATGTTTTATTATTGGATCCTTCAAGGTGAAATAATTTCGGTTAAGCTAGTTGATCAGAAAACACAAAAGCATATCGACTTGGTGTATGACAGAATTCCAAAAATTTCTCGCTTATAGCCAAGAAATATCTTTACGTGTCATGTTTCCAAATAGCTTATGTGAGTTTAAAGTGTAGCAATTTCAAATCCGAGTGAGGGCCGTGGGTGGGTTGTTAGCTAGGGTAAACGAGCTAATGTATGTGTCACGTTTATTTTGTTAATCTTCCTTATAATTCTATCTATTATCCATGCCGATAAAATCTTAGTACAGTAACACAAACCCTCAAACAAACCAAGATGGGATCATATTTTAAATCTGAATTGTATTGGTGGAAAAAAGACATTAATGTTAGTATGCGAACGAAGCATGACGCATGGAGCAACGGTATAACGATAAGTGACATTCTCAATTAATAGAATTAATAATACAAGGAAGTCACGGGAGAAACACCCACGAGACAATACAAAGATGAGAAGAGAACCGGGCCGACATTTGTCAAAGAAGAGGCGAGAAGAGGATGAATAAGGATAAAAAGAAGGTAAGATACACGAACCAGAAGTAAATAAGGAAGGGGAATCAGATCAATTATAAGGCATGTGTAGCTATAAATATGCCAGTTACAATTATCTATGGTAGTGGACAATCAATACAATTAATGCCCATAATTAATTCAAATTAAGTGAGAAAACTGTTATGATTGCACACTCCTGTAAGGATACATAATTTTATTTGTAAGGACAAGTTTCAAGTATTATTGAAATACATTTTATAATTCTCTGCTTTATCAAAGTTTTCAACCTTGCTTTTGGGATTGATTATCGATTTATTCTTTACTTCCCTTTGTCAATTTTCTCTATATTTTTACTATTTTACAAATAGCTTGTTGCGGAAGTGAAGTACCCATTATATTCCATATATTAGCCCTGAATAATAATTTTTTGGTTAAATAAATTGGTTTCATTGTCGGGAATCTTATAATCTTTTCACTCTTCAAATTCTTTTTTTAACAACCAACTATGTCAACTATTAACGATAATAACCAGCTGAACCCACAAGAGGGAGAAACTCCACCACTCCTCTCTCCGCAAGGATCTCCTCAACAGTCCCGTGATGGGTCACCTGAAAGATCTACGTCACACGTGAATGATCAACAAGGGTGTCGCGCCCCGTTTTCTCGCAAAAACGGGTTTCGACATGTGACAACTCTTTTAAAGGAAGGGTGTTAAAAGAGAAGAGTCGTCACATAGTGATTTTGAGGTGCGTTAGGGCACCTATTATGCAAATAACTATGTTTGACTAGCCAACGCCACCAAATATCGGGTAAGGGATCAAATTATCTCAAAGAGAAGGTGTTAGGAATGCTTCGAGGTCCACAACTATGGGTCCCGAGGAAACTTAAGACTATGTGGATTATGTACTTAGGCTAGGTGATCAGATAAACAAAGAAATATAAAAGTCAAAGAGTTTCATTATAACACAATTAGAATTGGTACAAATCTTAAGGACTACAAGGATACAACTACAATGGTATATTTTAAATGACTAAGTGTGAATAGAAAGTATATAAAGGAGGGGGACTCCTTAGTTTTTTTAGCCTAAAGGATCACCCCGCGCAACATAAATAATACTTCACAACTCCTTTTAGATAGTAGTTACTCATATTATTCAGCAAGCACATATTATCATCTCCTGCTACCCGATTACTATGTTGAAGTTGTTTACCTAAAGGCGTTCTAATTCAATTCTAAACCGTATCCTATGCGTGCATTACCCGTCCCATACCTATGGTCCAGGAGGTTTTGGACCTACTATGAGGTGGTTCTAGACTCAACTTAGGTTGCTAAAAAATGAGAAAGCTAGGCGACATTCAAAACAGATAGGACTTCACGTCAAGACAATTAAAGGCCCAAGTTAGCCTCCATACATAGACAACAAATGCACGCGGCAGAATGAGCAGTAGATGATTTAAGAATTAAGACTTAGAGTCCTATAGGCATGGTTTCTAGGTAATTCTAGATTCCAGCGTCGTATAAGCAACATTATTGTTCCAAATGGTTTAGGCGAGGAGGCAGTAGACTGTTTGTAAACTCAGAATTATTAGCGCTGACTTTATAAATGTGCGTCTTAGGCAGGTGACGTTGTTCTATAGACATAATTTCTAATTGTTGCATGAATAAACAGTGAAACGACTTCTACTATTGGCAATGTTGATCTCATAAACAATTTTTCAAGCGAGTGACAACATCCTATAAGCAGGATTTCGAACAATTAACAATCAGACTTGATTTTTATAACACTTTATTCCTATAGGCATGTCATCTAGGCGGGGCAGTATAATGAAAACAACAGAAGTTGTTGATTAAAAGATTAGTTTTCTATAGTCATGATATCTAGATGGGCAGTACACTAAAAGTAATAAAAGCATTCGGCCAATTGATTATTTGAAGTCTTATAGGCATGGTATCTAAGTTAACAAAAGCGCATATGTTATACATCCTATACGCATGTTGCCTTAACACACAGTAGTAACATAGAAGCGAGTATGGCAAATACTTGGACTAACTTGTTGGAACAATGTACGAGTGAGGTGTGCATGATTTCTATTGATGTGCAGAAATAAAGCAAGCTAAAAAAAATAGCACATAAAACACGTGACCCTATAGGCATGTTTTCTACCCTGTCATGCAAATATTAGAATACCCCAGTCCCGTTTCATTGATCTCCCCATTATTCGTTATTAACTACAGGCCCAAATGACAAAGTATAAACCTAAATATGACTAGTTACATAATGAAACAACTACAAGCCCAATAAAATAATTACAGGCCTAATGCAGAACAACCCAGGGATGTCTCCAGGCCTTCAATGGTCTTTATCTTCACACAACAACAAACCCATACACTGCTTACCATAACAACCCAAATTCCATGCTCAAACCAAACATGTATGAACCAACACTAGGCCTGACGAATAACTTTACTTACCCAAACCGTGCCAAATTAGCCATACATGTGACAGAATACTCATAGAATTAACCAAACAACTTAAACACTTAGTTCTTAGAGTTATGGCTAACAACAGCTCTAGCGAAGACATATAAACAGAATCTGCTAAATTGAAAGGCACTCAAGGAACATACAAGGCAAGTTTATGCATTTAAATCTAGCAACAAAGTTTAAGAGTGACCTGGTCGACTACCATAGGATAGTAAAACATTCCAAAGGGTTTCAAAATGAAGCATAATTCAGAATCAACCTAGGGAACCTTAGATGAAGGTCTAGCGGATTTAGGCAAGAATCAAACAAAGCACATCCATCACATGAAAGTATTCATCATGAAAACCCAAAGGAGCAACGTAACAGAGAAAACTCTTGATCAGGAAATTGTTTAATGGAACAGGGAAAACCCTAGCATGCTGAACATTAATCATAATATACGAGACATGTCAATTTTCAGAAACAAGATAGGCTAGTATTGAATCTGATAACAATAAGAAAGGGGAGATTAGTTATGGGGTTTACCCTAAGGTCTCAAACAGTATTTAAGAGCACATGATTCCATAAGTCCAAGCATACATTAGAACTTAAATGGAATGGAAGCAGGATTTAGCTAATTGGTACAACATAATGGACTTAGCAGGTTGGACATGAATGACTTAACAAAGTCTGAAACACATGCTTTGATTTATCACAAAGATACAAGACAAGGCAGTGAACATAATTTAGTTTACAAGTAGCAGAGAAAGCACGGTTTGGCTAGTAACATGATAAGGAATTAAGTCAAGAGAAATATTAAGTTGCACATGAATGACTCTACAAGAATTAGAACAGGTTCTGGGCCTGACTCGACTCGTCAAAAGAGTACAGAACAAAGTAAGAAGCTAAATGTCACGCCCCGAACCTGGGGAGGCGTGGCTGGCACCCGGTGCCAAACTGGCCCGAGCAAACCAGTCTGTAACTCATTTTTTTCTTTGTAACTATCATGGGCCAACATGGCCACGACTCGTA
>ML290119.1:66958-147681 GCA_005239495.1 Nicotiana undulata | reverse complement strand
GTGACTGATTATGAGGCTAGATTTTCCGAGTTGTCTCGCCATGTCCTTATGATATTGCCTACTAATGCCGAGAGGGTGCGGCGGTTTATGGCAGGCTTGTATCCAGGTATTAGGGCCTCTATGGCCAAAGAGGTAGAGATGGGTACCCCATACTAGCTCGTAGTCGAGATAGCTCGACGGATTGAGGGTTACCGTATGAAGAGCAGGGAGCAGGGTCAGCCAGGTCAGCAGGACAAGAGGGTCAGGGTCACAGGTGACTTCAGGGGTGCTCCAGCTAGGGGTAGAGGTTAGTTTGGAGACGGCCAATTCAGTAAGCCCTCATATTCAGCACCTCCACTACCTCCCAGGGGTATTTCAGCGAGGCCTTAGTTCGGCGATATGCTAGAGCGTTCCTATCGTCCCCTAGCCACCCACGATGCACCCAGGAGGTTATTCCAGTCATCCGAGGTCCTCTAGTTCCTATTTCAGTGCCTTACCAGAGGGTTCGCACCGCCCTCCAGCTATTCAGGGTTCTTCCTCTTTCGGGAAGCGGGCTGTAGCACCAGGAGGTTGTTTCGAGTGTGGGGAGCCGGGTCATACGTGGAGGTTTTGTTTCAGGTATCGGGGCAAGGCAGTGTAGTAGAGTTATCAACCTAGGAGTTCAGCACTAGCAGTCTAGTCGCCTCGAGGTGGAGGACAGGTCGGTAGGGGCCGTCCTAGAGGGGGAGGCCAGTCAGGAGGAGGTCAGTTAGTTCCTGTTCACTCTGGGGGAGTTCATTATTTAGGAGCCTCGGCCAGATTTTATGCCATTCTGGCCAGATCAGATGTAATGGCCTCAGACGCCGTAATCACAGGTATTATCTCAGTATGTGGTAGGGAGGCTTCGGTACTATTTGATCCAGGATCCACGTATTCATATGTATCTGTACTATTTGCTCATTTTTTGGATATCCCTCGTGAGTCCTTGTGTTCTCCTTTATATGTGTCCATTCCTGTGGGTGATTCTGTGGTGGTAGACCGAGTCTACCGGTCTTGTGTGGTCACTTTCTGCGGTTTCGATACCAGAGCAGATCTTTTATTGCTGGATATGATTGATTTTGAGGTTATCCTAGGCATGGACTGGATATCTCCTTATCATGTTGTGTTAGATTTCCATGCCAAGACAGTCACTTTAGCCATGCCTGAGTCGCCTAGACTAGAATGGAGGGTTTCTTCAGTTAGTGCCTCCAGCCGAGTTATTTCCTTCATAAAGGCTCGGCACATGGTCGAGAAGGGTTGTTTGGCCTACCTTACTTATGTGCGGGACACCACCGCCGAGTCTCCTACCATTAATTCAGTGCCTGTTGTTCGAGAGTTTCCGGATGTGATTCCTATGGATCTTCCAGGCATGCCTCCAAATCGAGATATTGACTTCTATATTTATTTGGTCCCAGATACTCACCCTATTTCCATTCCCCCCTATCGTATGGCTCCTAAGGAGCTGAAGGAGTTGAAGAAGAAGCTTGAGGAGTTGTTGGCCAAGGGGTTCATCAGGCCGAGTGTGTCGCCGTGAGGTGCTCCAGTCTTATTTGTGAAGAAGAAGGATGGGTCTATGCGGATGTGCATTGACTATCGCCAGCTAAATAAGGTTACAATTAAGAATAAGTATCCTCTGCCGCGCATTGATGATTACTTTGATCAGTTATAGGGTGCTCGTGTGTTTTCTAAGGTTGACTTGAGATCGGGTTATCATCAGTTGAGGATTCAGGCTTCAGATGTTCCGAAGACTGCATTTCGTACTAGATATGGCCATTATGAGTTCCTGGTGATGTCCTTTGGTTTGACTAATGCCCCGGCAGCGTTCATGGACTTGATGAATAGGGTATTCATGCCGTATATTGATTCCTTCATCATCGTCATCATTGATGACATCTTGATTTATTCACGGAACCAGGGTGAGCATGAGAAGCACTTGAGAGTTGTGCTCCAGACCTTGCGGGAATAGAAGTTATATGCTAAGTTCTCCAAGTGTGAGTTCTGGTTAGACTCCGTGGCTTTTTTGGGGCATGTGGTATCCGGGGAAGGTATCAAGGTTGATCCTCAGAAGATTGAGGCGGTTCAGAGTTGGCCGCGTCCTACTTCAGCTACAGGGATCAAGAGTTTCTTGGGCCTAGCAGGCTATTATCGTCGATTCATGGAGGGGTTATCCTCTATTGCTGCCCCACTGACCAGATTGACTCAGAAGAACGCCCCATTTCGGTGGTCCGACGTGTGAGGCGAGCTTTCAGAAGCTCAAGTCAGCATTGACCTTAGTACCAGTTCTGTCATTGCCTTCCGGTTCTGGGATGTATACCGTGTATTGCGACGCTTCACGTGTCGGGTTGGGTGTGTGCTGATGCAGGATTGCAGGGTTATTACTTATGCTTCGGGACAGCTAAAGGTTCATGAAAAGAATTACCCTGTGCATGATTTGGAGTTGGCGGCGATTGTTCATGCTTTGAAGATATGGCGGCATTACCTATATGGTGTATCTTGTGAGGTCTATACTGACCACCGTAGCCTACAGTACTTGCTTAAGCAGAGGGACCTTAACTTGAGGCAACGGAGGTTGCTTGAGTTGTTAAAAGATTATGATCTCACTATTTTATATCACCCGGGCAAGGCAAATGTAGTGGCAGATGCTTTGAGCAGGAGGGCAGCGAGTATGGGTAGCTTGGCCTACATTGCAGCTGAGGAGAGACCTTTAGCCTTGGACATTCAGTCCTTGGCCAATCGCCTTGTGAGATTGGACCTTTCAGAGCCTCGTTGAGTTTTGGCTCATGTAGTTGCTCAGTCTTCGTTGTTGGGGGAGATTAAGGCTCGACAGTTTGATGATCCATGCCTTGCAGAGCTTCGGGATGCAGTGGTCCATGGCAGGGCCAAGGAGGTTACTTTGGGTGAGGATGGTGTCTTGAGACTCCATGGCCGTTTATGTGTTCCTAATATTGATGGCTTGAGGAAGAGAATTTTTGAAGAGGCCCACAGTTCTCGGTATTCTGGTCACCCGGGTACGACAAAGATATACCGTGATTTGAAGCAACACTACTGGTGGAGGCGGATGAAGAAAGATAGTGCAATTTGTGGCTAGGTGTCTCAATTGTTAGCAGGTCAAGTGCGAGCACCAGAGGCCAGGAGGCTTGTTTGAGCAAATGCCCATTCCTGAGTGGAAATGGGAGCGCATCACCATGGACTTTATGGTTGGGTTGCCTTGGACTTTGCTGAAGGTTGACACGGTTTGGGTCATTGTGGATAGGTTGACCAAATCGGCGCATTTCATTCCTCTGGCTACTACTTATTCTACGGAGAGGTTGGCCCAGATTTATGTTTGGGAGATAGTCCGGTTACACGGTGTGCCGGTGTCCATCATATCGATCGAAGTCCTCAGTTCACCTCGCATTTCTGGAGAGCATTGCATAGTGAGATGGGCACTCAGATAGATCTCAGCTCAGCAATTCACCCTCAGACTGATGGTCAGTCGGAGCGTACAATTCAGATTTTGGAAGATATGCTCAGGGCTTGTGTGATTGATTTTGGCGTTCAATGGGACCAGTTCTTGCCTTTGGCAGAGTTTGCATACAATAACAATTATCAGTCCAGCATCGAGATGGCTCCATTCGAGGCTTTATATGGTCGGCGATGTCGTTCTCCGATTGGGTTGTTTGATCCTGGCGAGGCCAACCTATAAGGTACAGATCTGGTGAGAGATAACTTGGAAAAGGTGAAGATTATTCAGGAAAGGCTCCGTACAGCTCAGTCCAGACAGAAGAGTTAGGCAGACCAGCAGGCGCGTGACNGGCGAGTCGGGGAGGTTGCTTATAAGCTCACTTTATCTCTCGCCTTATTGAGAGTTCATCCGGTATTTCATGTATCCATGCTCCGGAGATATCATGCCGATTTCTCTCACGTGATTGATTTCAACTTTATTCAGTTAGACGAGAAGTTGGGCTTCGAGGAGGAGCCAATCGCTATTATTGATAGGCAGGACCACTAGTTGAGGTCCAAGAGAATTTCTGCCGTAAAGGTCCAGTGGAGGGGCCAACCAGTCGGTGAGGCGACTTGGGAGTCCGAGGAGGGCATGCAGAGCAGGTATCCACAGCTATTCGGCATATCAGGTACGACTCAATGTCCGTTTGAGGACGAACGTTTGTTTTAGAGGGGGAGATTCTGATGACCCTAAAAGGGGTCATCTTATGTACATCTAATTTTGACTGCGTTCTGAGGCACCGAAAGCCTCCATTAATCTCACTTCGATATGCGTGCGCAGCCCAGGCGCGTAGCCTGGAAGCTGTTATGTGAAAACATGATTAAAAGTTAAATTTTTGATAATTAATTGAATAAAGTTGATTTTGCTCAACATTTTTGGTAAACGGATCCGAATCCGTGATTCGACGGTCCCGGAAGGTCCGTAGGAAAGTATGGGACTTGGGCGTATGCCCGGAATCGAATTCCGAGGACCCAAGTTCGAGAAATGAATTTTTAAAGAAAATTGTTTTATGAAAATATTAAAGGCTTATGAAAATGAACATTGATGTGAAACCTGTGTTGTCGGGCCCGTATTATGATTTCGGAGCCCGGAACAGGTTCAATATGTGTTATATAAGTTATCTGCAAAATTTGGTAAGAAACGAACTTGATTTGATTGGTTTCGGATCAAAATGAGGAAAAATGGGGTTAATGAAGTTTTGAGGTTTTTAAAGAATTTGAAGTTTGGCTTGAAAGGTGATTTTATGATCCCAAGGTCCGAATGAAATTCCGAGACCGGGAATAGTTCTGTTGTGTCATTTATAACTTGTCTGAAAAATTTGAAGTCATTCCAAGTAGTTTAGGCCGGTTCGGCGCATTGAAGTGAATTCTAGAATTTCAAGTTCTTAAGTTTTGAATCAATTTGGTTTTGGGGGGAATTTGGAGTTTCTTTGTTGTTTTCCATTTTTCGGAAGTTCGAGCAAGTCCGTATCATGAATACAGACTTGTTGGTATATTTGGAAGGGGGCTCGGGTGGGCCCACGTTCCTCTCGGACACCGCACGAGGCAAAAAACCTGCTAAAACAACTATTGGTGCAGCTGTTGCTGGTGTGACCGCAGGTGCGATTGCCCAGCCGCAGGTGCGGGACCGCTCTTGGGGTCCCTGCCTCGTAGGTGCGGAACAAATTCCGCAGGGGCGGGTCCGCTGGAACGGAAACCCCTCCGCAGGTGCGACCTCAGCCCCCTTGCCCAAAGTCCGCAGGTGCGAGCTCCAGGCCGCAAGAGCGGGACCTCTGGCGTGGACTCCTTCTCCGCAGGCACGATGCCAGGGTCCCAGGCCCTTTTCCGCAGGGGGCGGTGATTCTCTCGTAGGTGCGGGACCGCACCTACGGTCCCAAAGTCGCAGGTGCGGAAATCACTGTTGCCAGCCCCTTTTTAATGTCCAAATTACGGGTTTTTCCTCATTTTAGCCACCATCAACTTCCATTAGAGAGCAACAAAGCTTGGGCAGCACCTCCCACGACCACCCACTGTAAGAGGTAAGTTAAACCCCATAATCTTCTAGCTTTAACATTAGTTTTTAGTTAAATTCACTACTAAATCATCTAAAAATCATAGAATTAGGTAGTAAATTTAGGGTTCTTGTGGATTTTATAATTTTCCATTTTAGGCCATTAAGTCAAGTAGAAATCACACCTTAATGATCCTTAGGCTATGGGTGAGTGATCCCTTCGAGAATTTTCGGAATTTGATCATGAGAGACCGGGGTTGGAATTTGGAAATTCTTCAAGAATGGCGACTTTATTGAATGGCTAGGATAATTTATCACATTGTGCATGCATTGATCTAATTTCACACCTTTTGACTAGTTGCGAGTCCTCGGGCATAGAGTTCGGAGTTTCGGGCGCAATTGTGGTCCGAGGGGTAGATTCGACACGAGGTGAGTCTCCTTTCTAACCTTGTAAGAGGGAATTGTCCCCATAGGTGATGTATATGCTATGTGTAAATTGTTTGGGGGCTACGTACGCGCCAAGTGACGAGAGTCCGTACGTAGCGGCTATTATTGTTATGTCCGGGTAGTTAGGCCCACATCATGCCTTGTATGCTTTCTTGTAATGCCTGATATGTTTTCTTTGTAATGCTTCATATGATTTATTGTAACGCCATATGTACTATGAAATTATGTTTTGCATCGTGTTATTCTTCTGAGGCTTTATGGAAAAGAAATTGTGAAATATATGGGAGCGGTCCGTACGCCACGACATAATTTAAAAGTAATTGAAATATATGGGATCAGGCCGTACGCCAAGGCAGTGTTGAAAGTAATTGAAATATATGGGATAGGGCCGTACGCCACAGAAGTGTTGAAAGTAATTGAAATATATGGGATCGGGTGGTACGCCACAACAGTGTTGAAAAGAAATTGAAATGAATATGGGATCGGGTCGTATGCCATGGCGAGTGTAGAAGGTACCTTATGGGAGCGGGCCGTATGCCACGGCGGATCTAAGAATTTGTGATTATTGTTTTGTTCAGTTGTCTTACCCTTGAAAGTGCTTTATTGTTTAGTTCAGCAATTGTTTGGATTTTTTCTGCTTTTGGTATATATCCTTGTTGCTTATTTCCCTGACATGCCTACTGTATTTCATCATATTCTATCATATGTTATCACTGCTGGACCTTAGTGAGTATCGAGTCGACCTCTCGTCACTACTTCTTCGAGTTTAGGCAGGATACTCACTAGGTACAAATTTATTTAATATGTACTCATGCTGCACTTTATTTTCCTTTCTGTACTTGACTGTATAGGTCCGGAGGCTGGCGCGTCTGACTATCAGGTCGGTGCTGGATATTGATAGCGTGGTCATACTTCTCGGTGAGCTGCTTTCCCGGCGACTTCCTAGCAGCACCCTGGAGCTCTTTTGTTATATTTCTCTGACCATTTCATTCAGACGGAGACTCTGCATATATTGTAGTCATTGTATGTTCAGTAGTTGCCCATGACACTAGTGACACTAGTTCCTGGCACACACGCGGTGTATATTTTTGGGGTTTTGGGATGTATATCTATGTGTACGTTTTATTTCGGCTTTGTATCTACTATGACTTTACCTTCACTCAAGGCTAGTATCATGTTAGTTGTTATAAACTGGTAATCTTTGACTTGTTTAATTAGATGGGAAGGGTATCACTTAGTGTAAGTTGTGTTGGCTTGCCTAACCCCGCCGTTGGGCGCCATCGCGACCTGAATCGAGATTTGGGTCGTGACACTAGGTGAGGTCCGAATTTCAATCACATCACATATAACCACCGTGGCTTGTTCTCACAGAGTTCGATCTCTGCCCGAATCGTCTAGGCTAACACTGTGGCTCGTGTACAGCACACGGAGTCCTATCTCTGCCCGATTGGCTACGCCGTCGCAATTGAAACAGTGAGGACAATAATCATCATCATATCATAATCATATCACAACATCAAGTCATCCATGTGTACGACATGGAGTCCGATCCAAGCCAGATCGGATAGGCCTTCTCACCTTTAGGACATTCTCCTGGTACAATTATGGGTATTTTAGATCACTTACATCATTTTTAACATTTTTTATCCCCAACAAACATTGTTCCTTGATTCATCTTTCATATCATTAGAATCCTTTGATTCACATTTCTCAACAATTCATCTTTTAATCCATATTCCATAACCATCCAATCCATTAATTCATGTTTCATGTCAATTCACCTTTTGATTCGTATTTCATATCATTACCATCTCTTCACTCACATTTCATATCATAACAACTATTTGATTAATAAAAATGAAGGGGAGAGGTGTTTTATTAAACTAGGGGTCGGGTTTTAAAATTAGAAATTAGAAGACCCGAAGCAGGTATGCGGTCAGGAATGCAATCCGCATACATGTCGCATAAGTGGCCTTCAGCTGGGCCAAAAACAGAAGCAGACTACCCAGGTATGAGACCACTATGTGGTATACATACCTGTTAGGCAATTGCATAGAGCGTCGCATAACTCCCTCCTAAAAAATCAAGGTACAAGAATGCGACAACTATGCAGCCCACATTTCATGAAATGCGATCGCATAATGGGCCGCATAGATGTCCTCAAAATGGATAGCAAACTGTCCAAGTATGCGACCACTATGCAGTCTGCATACCTGATATGTTATTGTGTAGTGGACCGCAGACTTGCGCAACTCTGGAAAATTATATCTTTTAAGTCCTGGGGTACTTTTTACTCCAAAAGGGTGCGTTTTAAGAATTACTACTGTATTAACAACATGGGGCCTACCCGGGCATCATTTTTAGTTAAGAAAATTTACGGGTCTTTACAGGGGTGACATTGAAAATATTGTTTTATCTTTCTTGAAGCGCTTATCAGTGCAAGTTCAAATTTCTCTAAGTGTGGATACTTAGTTTCAAAATTTTGTAAGATGCTGCTTTGACCCATTTGGTGAAATAGTCAATGGCAACCAGAATGAACCTTTGTCCATTGGAGGATGCACGCTCGATTGGTCCAATAACGTCCATGCCCCAAGCGGCGAACGACCTGGTTGAACTTGTTGCATTAAGCTCACTGGGAGGTACCTTTATCATATCCCCATGTATCTGACATCGATGGCATTTACGGACATACTGGATGCAGTTTGTTTCCATGGTCATCCAGAAATAACCAGCCCGAAGTATCTTCTTTGCTAGAACAAACCCGTTCATATGAGGACCGCATGTACCAGCATGTATTTCCTCCAACAGCTTCGTTGCTTCCTTTGCCTTGACACATCTTAGCAAACCTAGATCGGGAGTCCTCTTATATAGGATTCCTCCGTTGTGAAAGAAGTTGTTTGATAACCTTCGAAGAGTGCGCTTTTGAGTAGCGTTTGCAAGCTCTGGGTACTCTCCCTCTGCCAAGTACTCCTTAATGTCATGAAACCAAGGCTTTCCATCTGCTTCTTCTTCAACGTGGGCGCAGTAGGCCGGCTGATTGTGAATCCCCACCGGGATAGGATCAATGAAGTTCTTATCTGGATGCTGGATCATATATGACAAGGTGGCCAGTGCGTCGGCAAACTCATTCTGGATTCTGGGAACGTGCCAGAATTCCATCTTTGTGAACCTCCTTCTCAATTCCTGCACACGATATAGGTATGGCAGTATCTTGGAATTCTTGGTCGCCCATTCTCTTTGGACTTGGTGTATCAATAAGTCCGAGTCACCAATTACTAATAATTTCCTGAACATTCATGTCGATGGCCAAATTGAGCTCGATGATGCAGGCCTCATATTCAGCCATGTTGTTGGTGTAGGGGAACCTGAGTTTGGCGGATACCGGGTAGTGCTGACCGGTTTCTGAAATCATGACTGATCCAATACCCACGCCTTTGAAGTTTGCGGCCCCATCAAAGAGCATCCTCCAACCATCGTAGAATTCTGCAATGTCTTCTCCTACGAATGACACTTCCTCATCGGGGAAATACGTTTTCAATGGTTCGTATTCTCCGTCCACAGGATTTTCAGCAAGATGATCGGCTAATGCTTGTCCCTTGACCGCCTTTTGAGTTACGTAAATGATGTCGAACTCACTTAACAGGATCTGCCATTTAGCTAGCTTGCCAGTGGGCATGGGCTTCTGAAAGATGTACTTGAGCGGATCCGTCTTTGATATGAGGTACGTTGTGTAGGCGCAGAAATAATGCCTTAGCTTCTGGGCGACCCAAGTCAAAGCACAGCAAGTGCGCTCTAATAAAGAATACCGGGCCTCATACGGAGTGAACTTCTTGCTGAGGTAGTAGATTGCGTGCTCTTTTCTTCCTGTTTCATCATGTTGCCCAAGAACGCAACCGAAAGCTCCGTCTAACACTACAAGGTAGAGTAACAGAGGTCTTCTTGGCTCAGGTGGTACCAGGACTGGTGGTGTTGAGAGGTACTCCTTGATTCTGTCGAAGGCCTTTTGACAATCTTCGGTCCACTTGGTTGCAACATCTTTCTTTAGCATCTTGATGATTGGTTCACAAATGACTGTGGATTGTGCTATGAATCTACTGATGTAATTAAGTCTCCCCAGGAAACTCATAACATCCTTCTTATTCTTCAGCGATGTCAATTCATGAAGGGCCTTGACTTTGGATGGATCCAATTCTATTCTCCGGCGGCTTACAATGAACCCCAGTAATTTCCCAGCAGGAAACCCAAATGCACACTTCGCAGGGTTCAGTTTCAGATTGTATTTTCTTAACCTCTTGAAGAACTTCCTCAAATCTTCCCTGTGATTAGCAGCTTTCTTTGATTTGATAATGACGTCGTCCACATACACCTCAATCTCTTTATGAATCATGTCATGGAATATAGTAGTCATAACTCTCATGTAAGTGGCCCCTGCATTCTTCAGACTGAATGGCATCATCTTGTAACAATACACTCCCCACGGCGTAATGAATGCCGTTTTCTCAGCATCTTCCTCGTCCATCAAAATCTGATGGTAACAAGCAAAACAATCTACAAAGGACTGCAGTTCGTGCTTGGCACGTTTGTCAATTAAGATGTGTATGTTTGGCGGGGGGAAGTCATCTTTCGGACTAGCCCAGTTAAGATCCTGGCAGTCAACGCATACTCTGACCTTCCCATCTTTCTTCGGTACAGGCACAATGTTAGCTAACCATGTAGGATATTAGACCACTCGGAGAACCCCGGCGTTGATCAGTTTGGTGACCTCTTCTTTGATTTTCAAGCTCATGTCTGGCTTGAACTTTCTGAGATTTTGCTTCACGGGTGGGCATGTTGGATTGGTTGGCAGTTTGTGGGCCACAATAGATGTACTGAGGCCAGTCATGTCGTCATATGACCAGGCGAATATGTCCTCATATTCCTTTAAGAATTCCATTTATTCCTCCTTTTCTGACGGCGACAGATGAATGCTGATGCGTGTTTCTTTGATGATCTATGTGTTTCCCAGGTTAACGACCTCAAATTAGACTTAGGTCTGTTCTCAAAGTTCTCGACCTCTTTAATAATATCCTCAGGTATATCATCCTTTTCTGACTCAGAATCCGTTAGTTGCGTTGCCTCATTGCAGGTCACAGTCGTCGGTTCATCAAGATAAGTGATAGTAATGCTGTTTAAAATAAAGTAATGGGGAGGAAAACAGTAGCAAGTAAATATAAGATTTATAAAGAAACTGGAAATGCTTTGATAAATTGAATAATTGTTTGAACATAGGAGCCCTTTCTTACAGAAATTAAAAATGCGAAAAGGAAGAAAATTCTTTAAATAAATAAACTGTAAATAATGCTTGTTTTGTTAGCCTTGCTACCCCGAGGCTCGACGGGCTTTGGTTGTCCTGACGGACCAGTTGTTCAGATATGATCCCTTGCTCACGCCTTGTATGGAAGGGCCTTCCTTCCCCTCCTCTTCAAGAATGACACAGTAGTTCATGTCCTCATCATCCAGGAATAGATCCCTTATTGTCGCTAGCGCTTCCTTCTCGTTTGTACCATATGTGATGGCAGCTGGCTGGAAAGTCTGCTCTATGTGCGGTATTGGCTGTTCTAATGGGTAATAGGGGTCGCGCCATGGTGGCGACCAGTCCTTGAACTCCTTCCAAGTGTACTCGTACCCTAGAACGAAAGTGGTATCGTGCTTCTTGAGTGTTATTGGCTTTGTTATTCTTTGGAGAACTCCTTCCAAGTGTACAAGTTCAATATGCTTTCGGTCTTGTTGCCCCACCACTTGTCTTTGTCAATGGCGTTAACACGTTCTACGTTGTGATAGATTTCTCCACCCAACTTCCTCCTTCCATCGATGACCAAAAAGGTCTGGCGATCGTAGATATGGTTGCTACCGTCGCCATGAATGATTACCTCTCGGTGATTCCATTCAAACTTCACAGCTTGGTGTAGGGTTGATGCCACGGCCCCAGCAGCGTGGATCCAAGGTTGTCCCAACAGTAAGTTGTAGGTTGTAGTCACATTTATCACTTGGAAATCTACATCGAACAAAGTTGGTCCCATCTGTAAGCATAAGGTGATTTCTCCCATGGTGGACCTGTGCGAACCATCGAAGGCTTTTACGTTGATCTCCCCTTCCTTTATCTCATGTAGACTCTTTCCCAATCTCTTGAGTGTGACCAGCGAACAGATGTTGAGGCTGGAACCTCCATCAATTAGGATCCTTGTGATGAAATGATCCTCACATTGTACAGTGATGTGTAGTGCTCTGTTATGCCCCAACCCCTCGGGCGGTAGCTCATCTTCATGGAAAGTGACCTTGTGACTCTCCAGTATCTGGCCCACCCATGTTGGCCATTTCCCTACTGGTGATATTGTCTGGTACGTAGGCTTCACTCAATACCCTTATCAAAGCACTCCTGTGAGTTTCAGAGTTTTGTAACAGGGAGACGATGGATATCTGAGCTGGCGTTTTGTTCAACTGGTCGAGGATTGAGTATTCCTTGGCTTGTATCTTTCTTCACTGATCGTTTGAACCAGTTTCAATGACGGGGGGATGATTGTTGGCTTGCTTGCTAGACTCGGCCAAATGTTCGAGGGTATAAACTCTGCCAGTTCTTGTCATACCCTATGCAGCGATGGCTTCTTCAGACTTGCCTTTACCTTTCCTCCTTGCTTCAACGGTATAGTCCCACGGAATGGCGTATGAGTGAAAGGGTGTCGTTGTTGACATTGCCACTGGGATAGGTGTGGTCATTCTTATTCCTGCCGGAGTATATGTTATAGATGGCCGGACTGCAACTTCGAGTGGTCGTACAAACTCGACTTCGATCAGTCCTGGGCCTTTCCTTCGGCGGGTGGTCTCGATTCAAACTCAAGTGGAATGGACATGTTTACCTCAACTTCCTCAGATGGCTGCATCTGGACCACGATTGGATTAATAGTAATCACAGGCTTCTTCGGATCACCCTCGGCAATTAGCCCCATTGATCCCTCGGGATCCCAATCATCTTCAACCTCAATCATGTGGACTCCACCTTTATGGTCAGGCAGCGGATTATTGCGAACATTAGGAGCAGGGTCCTTAGCTACAATGATCTTGTTATCTATGAGGGTTTGTATCTTGTCCTTCAAGGAACGGCATTCCTCGATGGTGTGTCCCTTTATGCCGGAGTGGTAAGCACAGGTTTTGTTTGGGTTGACCGACTGAGATGTGTTTTTAGGGACGACAGCGGGAATGGGTGTGACATAACTGGCGACTTTAAGCTTTTCATATAATTGGTCAATGGGTTCATCTATGGCAGTATACTATTTTGGGGGACAACGGTCGAAGTTTGGGCGAGGTCTCGGGAAGTTTTGCCGATTAGGTGGTTATTGATAGTGAGAAGGTTCTGAATTGTAGGCATTATAGACGGGAGCTGGTTGGGAGTATCTTGGCGAGGTAGGATGATATGTGGGTGGTGGAGTTTGGTAGGTGGGTGAGGGTGTCTGGTATTGAGGTGAGGGTGCTTGGTAGTTTGGAGCTGGTTGGTATGTGAAGGAAGGTGCGGGGTATACTTGGTATTTGGGAGGGGACTTGGCTTGCTGTGCCACCATCACGGCTCCTACATCCCTTTTCTTGGACACACCACCGGATTGCAAAGCTTTATTGGTAGCCTGTAATGCTTCAAAATTAGTAACCATACCGGTTTTTATGCCTTCCTCGATTCGCTTTCCTAGCTTGATGATGTCAGAAAACTTGTGCCCCTAGACCATCATCAGCCGCTCATAGTACTGAGGATCTTGAGCGCGTACAAAGAATTTCTTCATTTGTTCCTCTTCCAAAGCCGGTCTGACCTTGGCAGCTTCTGACCTCCAACTAGTAGCATACTCGCAAAAGGTCTCTGTTGGTTTCTTCTTCAAGTTCTGGATGTAGAACACATCCGGTGCATTCTCTGTGTTGAATCTGAATCTATCCATGAAGTCCGTAGCCATGTTCACCCAATTGGTCCATTTCTTTGGATCCTGGTTGATATACCAGGATAGTGCATCACCTTTCAAACTCCTAATGAAGAGTTTCATGCGGATCCTTTCATCGTTCCCCACGCCGACCAATTTGTCGCAGTAAGCCCTTAGATGGACTCTTGGGTCACCAGAACCATCAAACATCTCGGACAATTCAACATCGGGCTGTATGCAAAGATCCTCATAGTTCAATCCCTCAACCTCTTTAACTCCTTCGACACCCTGAACTCGGTTGGTCAACTTCTTGAGTTCCTCGGCCAGATTCCTGATAAGCTTATCCTTCTCGTCGGACTCATGGGTATGTGGTGCGGAATGAGCTACGGTTTCCACATAAATGGGGTTGTCATAAGCCGGGAAGTGGTCTCTCGTCTGATCCTGGATAGGCGGAGTGTTGTAGTGACATGTGTTGCGTGGTGCTGGTGGATTAGGATCTTTGGGGTGATTGGGTTGTTTGGGGGTGTTTTGTGGTAAAGTGGGCTTCAGAGCATTTGGGAAGTGAACGTCTGGGACGTTGAGGGAGAATTATAAGTGGGCCAAGTTCTTAACTTGGTCAAGTTCCTCTTGGAACTTTAGCAGCTTCTTATCTAGTGGAGACATACCCTCGTGCAGAACCTGAATACCTTGGCCATCAGTGATCTCAACCTGTTCATCCATGTTGTCTTTTCTAGTACCACTTGCATCTGCCATCTTGGTTTTACCCTTACTTTTCCCTTTAGGAGGACTGGGAGGAGGAGTAGGAGGAGGGCACTTTGATCTTGTGCAATAAGTTGTTGATGCTAGAGTGCACGAACTAACCTTTGGGGAAGGGGAATAACTAAAAAAAAAGGTAGTGAAGTTAGTGAAGATTATGAAGAATATTGAGGTAATTTAAACACGTAATGCGAAAATGTAAAATGCATCCTAAGTTGGGGAACCTCTTTATGCCCGAGGTAGTCCTAACGATAAATTAATTTGGAGAACTTAAAATGCTTAATGCCTCATTTTATTGATAATAAAATAGACAAATCCAACTTGACTCTAAGAATGTGAAAATATAAAATGTCACTAATGGCCAGTGGCCTTATTACATCAAAAGCAATGTAAGGACAAATCCTATCTATTTGGTCCCAGAAGGACCTTCCCCAGACTCGGCACCTCTACTTGCCTTGATCAACATTCCCATCTCGCGGAGTCCCAGCAACAAGTAGGATTTGGCTAGAATTACCGTTTTAGCTCCCTCGGTCTTTTGACAAGTCTCGATCCTTCTAAGGAACTTTTCCTCCAGATCAACTATGCCTCGTTCCAAGTGTGCTAGCCTCTGGGTTGAAGTGATTTCCATGTCCTCCTCGATCACCTTCTTGTTGACTATGTGGATTTTGTGATGATCTTCTTCGCAGTTACGGAGCCTTTTGCAAAGCTGGTTGAGTCTAGTTGTAGCCTTGGCTTTCTCATCTATGACCCTATGTCGTTGAGCGAACCCTGGCTCAATACTTCCTCCACAGTTATCTTCCAACCATCCCAGATAGTAAGTAGAGCAACCAGCGTGATACCTGTCGGGCTCGATAGTATCCTTCTCCAACTAGATCCTGCAGTGCCACAATTGCTGAGCTTGACACTTGTGAGGGTTGTCATCATTTTGGAAGTCCGCCATGAGATGACTCATTTTCTCGACCCTTGGGACGACTTGCTTTCTTCCTCTCTGCCTCATGGCGCGAATTGGGACGTAAGGGTATGTCTCTCTAAGACCAATCAATATCACGAACGGAGTGTCTCTAGTCCGAATGATGAATTCGTCAGTCGGGAACCACTCGAACATTCATTAGATCTGATCCTCGGTCAGATTTTCCAATAACTCGACCCATCCATTGGCATTTTCTTGCTGTGCAAACATGTCAGGGATGTAGTTCATACGCTTTGGATGATGGAAAGCAATATGATCATCCCACACTCTCCTATGTATGTCTTTATGGTAGTCACCCCTTTGCAAATGCTCGGTGAGCCAAAGCTAAAGTAGGAGGTTGCAACCCTCAAAATGTTTTGCTCCTCGTTGAAAGTTCTCGAAAGCTCGGTATATGTCATAAACAATCATAGGTACAATGTTGAAATCTCGTCCGTCGATCCCTTCCATCAAAGTCTTGGTAACCATAGCCAATCCGGTATGGATTCTCCCCTTCTTTGTCGGGAAGACCATCAATCCCAAAAAGCAGAATATGAAGACGAATACCCGGCGGTGAATGTGTCCTAGAGAGGTAAGGGCGAACTCTTCCTGGTATGTGCGGTAAGACTGACTACAGCCATACCTCTCGTACAAATAGTCAAAGGGGATGTACAAGTCTTCCAAGCAGACTAAATCTGGATTTTTCTTGAGTCCCATCATCTTGAGAAAACCGCGGCCTATTCGGTTTTCAGGCATCAATAACCCTTGAGACTCCCAAGGCAAACCAGCTAAACCCCCTATATCCTCTAGCAGCGGTGTCATCTCATTATTCCCAAATCGAAAAATCGACCGATCACAGTCCCAGAATAAGGTGGCAGCCTCTATCACCATGTTATTAGGCTGAATGTCCCAGAGAGAGGGCAAGTTGCCCAGGTGTTTTATGACTGTTGTTTTGTCGCTTGAGTGCAAGCCTTCCCACCAATTTAGAAGTTTTGGGTTAATGTTGGTGACCATGCCGAATCTGGGGGACCTCGTGCTTCATCTCTGCAAAGTAAACAGGTTAGGCCTTTACCCCCACCCGACTCGACTATTTAACATAAATAATTAGCATGAGCATTTAAGTTCTCCAAATAAATGCACAGAACGTGAAGGCGTCCTTTGGGTGCCAGGGAAACCCAATGGACTTTGGACAAGGCTATCTTAAAGGCTATTGTGCGGACAACACGTTAGACTGGCTAGGTTTGACCATGATTCATGCAACATACAATAGAGTAAGGTTTATATTGGGGTTTTAGACTGGTACCCTTGAGAGGACAACTCAAGGGGGAAGGCACGGAACTGTCGACTGCACCGCTGATCGACTAGTTTTACCGCAAATACGCCTTTCCAAATTTAGGGGGTGATAATATTGGAATAGTGCAACCACTCATTGTAAGCGTTGCTATAGGATTTGTTTGGCACGAGTGGAATATGAATGCGCAGCATGATATGCAATAATAAGCATTAAAACAGATAGGCATGTATTTTCACGTTGAGGAAAGCAGTAAAGAAAGAAAATACAACAGGTATAGTGAAAGCGGTTACAAAGAAAACATGAAGATATGTCAGTTACGTTCGGGTGAAATAAATACTTGTAAAGAGTAAACAGTTAACAACATATAACGGGGAATAGGAAAAGGCGTAAGCATTTAAATGTAAATTAAAGGTCCAAATTCACAAAGCAAATTGTAATGGCATAAGCCTAGGGAAGATCCCCAGCAGATTCGCCATGCTGTCGCGCCCCCTTTTTTTATCGCACGGGTTAGGTGCGGAAAGATCGTGTTTATGACATTTTTGACAACTCCTTAAAAGAAAGGGTTTAAGGAAAAGTCGCCACCTAACAATTTTTATGGTGCGTTAAGTCACCTAGAGTTGATGACTCATGAACTAGTTTGCGTTACCAGAGATTGGGTAAGGGCTTGAAATTATCCCAAGGGGAAGGTGTTAGGCATCCCTCAAGATCCACAACTGTGGGTCCCAGCCAATTAGTTTTGTGAATTTGGACGATGGACAAGTAGCAAGTAAGGTTCATATAAGAGGTGATTCCAAACAAGTATGAAAGTCTTTAAAGGTTTTGGAAAAACATTAGAATAAGCATTTGAAAAGAATTGTCCTAGGTTTAAAGTAATATGGATCACTTCAATGCAATACCCGGTATGTCACACCTCGAAGAGGCGGTTACACGTGGTATTAGCGCACTGGTCATCATATTCGTATTCTACCCTTCCCACCCCGTAAAGGTTATTTAAAATGCGTATGTTGGTTGCGAATGCTTATTGCGTGCCATTACCCGTCCCATTCTTTAAGTCCTGGAGGGTGTTTTAGGACTACTATTCCTAAAAGGCGAGTACTAGGTTGAACCCTTAGGTTTAAAGGATAAACTCTAAGCGACAAGTAGAAAACAGTTAGGACTTACACATAAGGGATTCACGAACAATTAAAGGCTCATATATCCCTCCACAAATAAGGCACATAAAATAGCACGTCTCAAACACAATAAAAGTCAAAGAATAATTTTAGAAAAACCAGTAATTAAAAGTAAAGCATGACTTTTAAATAACAGAGTGATTTGCATGTATTTCGAAAAAAAGGGTAAATGGTTTTGAAAGTTCAACAATTTATAGGCAAAGCATGAGTTGAGGATGGTAATGAACAGTAAAGTCTTAAGGATTTCCAAAAAAAATGACTGATTGGTTTTAAAGACCACTTTTTAATACAGGCAAGACATAAAACAATTGATTTTTGTTTTTATAAGTATTAAACCTAAGGTTTTCCTAGGCGTCTGAAATATATATTGATTCTTTATTCTTTATCTGAATGCAGGTCTTTAACCTTGATTTTAAAAGACAATGGATAATACATTGAAGACAATGTTGAGTTTTGCAGAAAAGTGTTTTGCCATTTAACACATTTTAGCGAGGTTTTTAAATTTAGTACATACTTCCAAGGTGTTTAATAGAATATAAGTTACAACAGACATGCTGAAGGTAAAGTCCTAGAGAACATGGTATCTAATGCATGCATTGGTACCTAAAACATGATTTTCTAGATGTAGTACTTATGAAAATGCAGCAGCAGTAACGTTATAGCAGTTTATTACTTTGTTATAGTTATTAGCTGTGAACAAGATTTATAAAATAGACATGAGTGTAGTAGAGATGCTGAAGTAGACAACCTAAACATGGTTTCTAATTCATGATATGTATGTCCTAAGAATGATGCTATTGCACACACAGGTAAGTAAAATCCTATAGTCATGGTCTCTACCCACACTATACTAAAAATGCATAGTCCCCTCCCACATTCACTATCCAGCCCAAATTATTCATTTACATGTTATTACAGACCATTGTTGCATAAATTACACAAATGAATAAGAAAATTAAAAAGTTACACTATAGGGAGCCTAACAGTAGGCCCAAGTACCAGATCCAACATGACATATGCCAAGACCTCTTGTAACCCAGGTGTGTCAGAGTTCCTAAGGATCTCAGGGGATCCCAAGCAATGCTCACACCCAAGTTCCCTAGCCAGGAATGAGTAAGTGCAGTGTGGAATGCCAACCTTGTGTGTCAGAGTTCGATGGGTACTCAGGGGTCCCCAAGGCAGTGCTCGCACCAAGGGGGCTGAGCCTAAAGTCTAAGAGTAGTGAGATGTGCTTGTAGTTTAAAAAGAGTTGAGTTTGAAAGTAGTTTGAAGTAACAGTATTGAAATATAACTTCAGAGGACAATGTAATAATTTATGAAAACAGTTTTCAAAGGGAGAAGTAGTGCAACCACAATTCAGCATATAGAGAGTTCAAGAAAACAAACACAAACAAGGATAGGGAGTTGGGGACAATTAATTCACACGCCAACAATAAAATAGGGTTACAAGTTCTCAAATAATTATCACATAGTTGTCATAAAGCATCACATAGTCACATATTAGGTATAGAGTCAGAATCATATAGTCTTTAGGTGTCATTGGGAGGGAACACATGTCTGTATCATGATAAGCTAAGTAGAGGATAAGAACAAACACGAAATAGCAGTCATGTAGAGACAAGAAAATGGTGATCACATAGACAAACAGGCACGCTAACTCCATAGGGGTAAAACAGGGTTATAGTAGATCATACAAGGTAAAGCATGAGACATCTTATACTAAAAGGGAAGGGGAAATCATAGGAGCATGCTAGTTACATGGTAGGCAGTAGAACCATAAGATAAAGAAAAAAGGAACAACAAGTTGATTAACATGAACTGAAACATAATGTGTAGGGAACTGTAAACGTATATTAGGAACATACCAGTCAAGGGTATAGAACAGCAAAATGCAAAGAGGTAGAGGAGCAACAGTAGTATGCAGAACAAAAGAGTAGCAGGAAAGCAGTGTGCAGGAATAAGAAAGCAACAAGGATTACTCAGTTTTGGCTTTCAGCCAACTGAGTAGTCAACAACTGATGTAAAGAGCAAGAAGAGGTGTGTATGGAAACACAGAAGTTTCAGAGTAATGTACTCAGTTTTTTGTGTGTGTATGTCAGTTTTCTTAGCATGTCAGTGTATCAATGTATTCGTGTGTGTTATGCAAAAGAGGACAGAGTATTTATAATGTTGAAAACGAGTAAGCACATAAGGTAAGGAGTCCTAGCTTTAACACAAGTATGGAAAGAATGTTCAATTAGTATCAATTAAGAACAAGGACTCGTTTAATTAGGGAGTCAAGTTCAAACGGTACCAATACAATTAGATAAGGAAAAGAATCAATCTGTAAATTGATTTTATCATAATAGGGCAGAAAAATCATATAGCATATAATAACAGCCAAATGCAGAGTGCTTCTAAACAAGGAAAATATGGATTGCACATAAATAAGGTAGAACTCAAATCAATCACAGAATCATGGGTAAGACTGGAAGTCACAAAGAATCAATGCTGACTAGGGGAAACATTTTGTAAATAAGGAAACAATTTAAAAATCTATGCATAATTATAGATTCAAAAGATGTCACAGCTTTGGCATGGAATCAGTGAAGTATTTGGCAAACAGTCATTAACCAATAATCAGACTTGATAGTAAATGAAATAGCACGAAAATCAGAGAAACCTATGTAAGGAATCATAGAGCAGTAGAGGAATAAACCTCTAACAACGAGAATCAGAGAAAATACATGAATGGCTCTACAGGAGAGCAAGCACACATAATCAAACATGCTAAAAGAACTAGGGCTTTTAACATAATAACTCAGAGAGCGATTAGAGTAGATCTTAAAAGAAATCAAAAATACAAAGGGGTAGGGTTTTGTGGGACCCAGAGAAAGGAAGAACCTTAGAGATGGCACCAGTTTAGGTTAGGACCGGTTGTAGTTCACTACTCAGACGGCGGGGAAGGCCGGAAAAGTGGCATGGGACCATGGGAGGCAAGAGAACCGCTACGAGCTTGCCTGAGGACCCCAGGGTTTCACTGGACCTGCGATGGGTAAGTAAATGACCATGAAGTGATAAAGCACCAAGGTTTTCGGTGAGAAACCAAACGGAGAAGACAGACAGGTTCCATCGGAGAAGGAGAAGTCAAAGAGACTTCTAGAGAGAACCATAGGACACAGAGAGAGATAGAGAGAGGTATTGGAAAGTTATATATGTATTGTGTATGCTTTTGGGTATTAACTGTTGAAATGCTAAAAGAGAAATGAACTTAAGTTTGTAAATCCATGCTTAAATCGTAAGTCATTGTTTCATATGGAATATTGTGCATTGTATATACGGGGGAACGCATTGGGTAGGAAAGGCAATCCAAGTCCGCTTGGCAGGGTTCACCTGGTTGGGTGCCGGTCTTGTCCCTCGGCTTTGGGGTGTGACACAATGACCGTGAAGGAATTTGACAGGTCTGAGAGGGCTACCATCGGGGAAATCAATCACTGTCTGCAGATGGGGCCTACATGGTTTGACGTCGAGTTTCAGGTGTTGGACATATCTACATCCTACCATTTGTTGTTGGGATGACCGTGGATACATGCCGCTGGGGATGTGGCATCAAATTTGTATATGGCAGTGGAGTTCGAGTGAAACCACCAGGAGCTGATTATCCATGGAGATGGGAGAAACTCCATTTACAACCGTCAAACTATCCCGGTGGTTGAGAATAGAAGAAGGCTCGGTGGAGAAACTTATCATCACATCGAGCGGGTCAATGCAATCGACAAAGATAATGGTGGGATAGCAAGATAGCAAGCATGATGAACTAGAGAGGGTATGATCCCGACAAGGGCCTTGGCAAAAATATTCAGGGCATTTCCAAGCCGATACACCCGAAGTGTCATGGCACTACTTTTGGCCTAGTATACAGATACACTTGTCAAGAGTATAGAAACTGGTCACCACCATGGCGTGGTCCTTACTATCCATTGGAGCAGCCTATACCGCACTTGAATTAGACCTTCTAATAGGCCGACGTCATATGGGGATCAGAGGAGGAGGAAACACTGGCAGCTTTAAGGAACTTGTTCCTGGAGGATGAGGGCATGGACTGTTGTGTAATTGTTGAGGAGGAGGAGGAGAAAGGCCATATCATTGCTGTGGGAAAAGGACCATTCCTCAGGAATTGGACTGTCAGACCGTCCAGGGCCCGACGAGTCCCGGGGAAGAAAGGCTGAACAACATTGTTTATTTTGTTTTTTCAAGAAAATGATTTCCTTTTTTGCATTGTGTTTTAAATAAAATCGATTTTATTTTTCAATGTATCGATATTTATTATTACCATTTTTCCTCTCATATTTTTATTTATTAAGCATTACTATTTCTTGTCTTGATGAACCGACGACTGTGACATGTAATGAGACAACCCAACAAAAGGATAGTGATTCAGAGGAAGAAGATTTCATACCCGAGGAAATTGTTAGAGAAGTAGAAGATTTTGAGAACAATCCTAAGTCCAATATGGACGAAACAGAAGTAATCAACTTGGGAGATTCAAAAACCGTCAAAGAGACCCGCATCAGCATTCACTTGTCACCGTCAGAAAAAAAAGAATACACATAGTTCTGGAAAGTATATGAGGACATATTTGCATGGTCATGCGATGATATGACCGGGTTAAGTACATATATCATGGCTCACAAGTTTCCCACAAACCCGATGTGCCCACTAGTGAAACAGAAGCTCCGAAAATTCAAGCTTGATATGAGTCTGAAAATAAAGGAGGAGGTCACTAAGAAAATCAAGGCCAAGGTTCTCAGGGTGGTTGAATACCCAACTTGGTTAGCCAACATCGTACCAGTTCCAAAGAAGGAGTGGAAGGTCAGGCTTTGAGTCGATTATTGGGATCTTAACAAAGCTAGCCCAAAGGATGATTTCCCGCTCCCAAACATACACATCATAATTGACAATTGTGCCAAAAATGAACTCTAGACATTCGTGGATTGTTTAGATGGTTACCACCAGATCTGGATGGATGAGGAAGACGTAGAGAAAACCGCTTTTATTACACCTGGGGGAGGATGATGTTGTTTTGCCTAAAGAATGCTGGGGCCACCTACATAAGGGCTATGACTACCATCTTTCTGACATGGTACATAAGGAGATCGAGGTGTATGTGGACGATGTCATCATTAAATCCAAGAAATCCACAGATCATATAGCCGACTTGAGGAAGTTCTTTGACAGACTGTGAAAATACAATCTGAAACTAAATCTCGCAAAATGTGCATTCGGGGTTCCTGCCGGAAAGTTGCTTGGGGTTCATCGTAAGCCACCGAGGGATAGAATTGGACCCGTCCAAAGTCAAAGCCATCCAGGAGCAGCCACCGCCGAAGAGTAATAAAGATGTAATGAGTTTTCTAGGACGGCTAAACTACATCAGCCGATTCATAGCCCAGTCCACAATTATATGTGAGCTAGCTTTAAAGATGTTGAAGAAAGATGGCTCAACTAGTTGGTCCAAAGATTGTCAAAGGGATTTCGACAAGATCAAGGAGTACTTATCAACACCACAAGTTTTGTTCCTACCAGAGCCAGGTAAACCCTTGCTACTTTATCTTACAGTACTAGATGGAGCCTTCGGCTGCGTTCTGGGGCAGCACGATGATACAAGGAGAAAGGAACAAGCTATCTACTACCTGAGTAAGAAGTTCCCTCCATATGAAGCGCGGTACTCTCTGCTGGAACGTACATGTTGTGCTCTGACCTGGATGGCTCAGAAGCTGAGGCACTACTTCTATGCGTACACAACATACCTCATATCAGGAATGGTCCCTTGAAATATATCTTTCAAAAGCCCATGCCCACTGGCAAGCTGGCTAAGTGGAAAATCCTATTGAGTGAGTTCGACATCATTTATGTGACTCACAAAGCAGTCAAGGGACAAGTACTGGCAGATCTTCTTGCTGAGAACCCTGTGGAAGGAGAATATGAGCCCATTAAAATGTATTTTCCCGATGAAGAGGTGCTATTCATAGGAGAAGATATTGTTGAACCTTATGACGGTTGGAGGATGTTCTTTGACGGAGCGACAAATTTCAAAGGAGTTGCCATTGGAGCTTTCTTGGTATTGAAAACTTGCCAACATTATCCGGTATCTGCCAAACTCAGATTTCCCTGCACCAACAACATGGCAGAGTATGAATCTTGCATCCTAGGGCTTAACATGGCAATCGACATAAATATTTAGGAGCTGCTAGTAATCGATGATTCAGATTTCCTTGTGCACCAGGTACAAGAAGAATGGGCCACCAAGAATTCCAAGATATTTCCATATCTGCACCATGTGCAGGAATTGAGAAAAAGGTTCACAAAGACAGAGTTTCGGCATGTTCCCAGGATTCAACACGATTTTGCCGATGGATTGGCCACTTTGTCATCCATGATACAGCATCCCGACAAGAATTTCATTGATCCTATCCCAGTAAGGATCCATAGCCAACCGGCATATTGTGCCCATGTTGAAGAAGAGACAGACAGGAAGCCTTGGTTCCACGATATCAAAGAATATTTGGCAAAAGGAGAATACCCGGAGCATGCAAATCATACTAAAAAACGTACACTTCGGAGGTTGTCCAACAGTTTCTTCCACAGCGGAGGAACCCTGTGTAGAAGAACTCCTGATTTGGGATTGTTAAGATGTGTCGACACAAGAGAAGCTTCTAAACTACTTGAGGAGATACATTATGGGACCTGCGGCCCGCATATGAATGGCTTTGTCTTAGACAAAAAGATACTTTGGGCCGGTTATTTCTGGACGACCATGGAGACAAATTGCATCCAGTATGTCCGAAAATTATACCAATATCAATACATGCAGACATGATAAAAGTGTTGCCAAATGATCTCAATGAAGCAAGCTCGCCTTGGCCATTCGCCGCTTGGGGAATCGATGTCATCGGTCCAATTGAGCCCACCGCCTCAAACGGACACTGATTCATCTTGGTAGCTATTGATTACTTCACCAAATGGGTCGAAGTGGCATCTTACAAAGCAGTGACTAAGAAAATCATGGCAGACTTTGTCGCTATCAGATTGTTTGTCGATTCGGAGTTCCAGAATCAATCATCACTAACAATGCCTCCAATCTCAACAGTGATCTGATGAAGGCCATGTGTGATACTTTCAAAATCAAGCACAAAAATTCCACCGCCTTTAGAACATAGATGAATGGAGTTGTAGAAGCCGCCAACAAGAATATCAAGAAGATACTGACAAAGATGGTAGAAAGTCACAAACAATGGAATGAGAAGCTTCCCTTCGCTTTACTAGGATACCACGTCACATTCCGCACATCAACCGGGAAACTCCCTACTTGCTGGTTTATGGTACGGAAGATGTTATTCTTGTTGAAGTGGAGATTCCTTCCTTAAGGATCATACAAGAAGCTGAGCTCAGCGATGCAGAATGGATAAGGAGCTATTATGAGCATCTAGCCCTCATAGATGGAAAAAGGATGAATGTAGTGTGTCACGTGCAACTCTATCAGAACAGAATGTCCAAAGCCTTCAATAAAACAGTCAAGCCGAGACAGTTCACACTGGGGCAGCTGGTGTTGAAGAAGATCTTTCCGCACCAGGATGAAGCCAAAGGGAAATTCTCTCCCAACTGGCAAGGTCCTTACATGGTTCATAGGGTGCTGACAAAAGGAGCCCTCATACTTGCAGAAATGGATGGAGAAGTCTGGCAAAAATCGATCAACTCAGATGCAATCAAGCGATACCATGTGTAACTCTTTATGTTTTCCGTCAATGAAGTAATTTGAACTACGCTCGACCTGATTCCCATTTAAGAGGGGATACGTAGGCAACCCTATGGGTTCGGTCACAATTCGATAAAAATCTTACTTTCCCCACAGTCAGAAATTGGGGCATAATTTTGAGGAGGACCCTCAAAATTCCGAAGCAAGTTCAGCCGATCGAAGCATGTACAGCAGTCAGAGACGTCTATCCATTTAATTGGGGCAGAATTTTGGAGAGGACCCTCAAAATTCCATAGCGGGAAAGGTTTCAGTGTCTCGGGTTGTGTAACAGTCACCGGTTCATCTAACCAATTTCTAAAATAATATCATATACTATGTCTTTGAAATTATGCATGATTGTTTGTAAAATAACGTTTTTTAGCAGGCGCTACCCCGCAATGATTTGAACAGGATCTTCGGACCAAGCAAAGCAATCCAAGCAAGCCAACGGAGACACGAACCAACGTCCCCATTTTTACAGAACTCACGATTTTTCTTTGGTTGTAGGAACGAAGAATATACATGCCTCGAAGTCACAATCGTCAAAACAACAACGACACGAAAATCTACTACCAGCTAAGAACACATGTAATCATCTGCTACTTATTCTATTTTTCCTGCATAAGGCTAAGCACTGCCTTCATCTTGCATGGGACTAAGCCCTGTCCTACATCCGCATGAGGTAAATCTCTACCTCCACATCTGCAAGAGGCTAAGCCCTACCTCCATATTTGCATGAGGCTAAGCCCTGCCTCCATATCTGCATAAGGATAAGCTCGGCCTTCATATGCATGGGACTAAGACATGTCCCGCATCTGCATGAGAGTAATCTCTACCTCCACATATGCATGAGGCTAAGCCATGCCTCCATATTTGCATGAGGCTAAGCCCTGCCTCCATATCCGCATAAGACTAAGATCTGCCTTCATTTGCATGTGACTAGGCCATGTCCCACATCTTGCATGAGGTTATGCTCTATCTCCATATCTGCATAAGGCTAAGCTCTGCCTTCATCCTGTATGAGACTAACCTCTGTCTCCATATCTTGCATGAAACTTGTCACGTCCCAACCTTGGGGAACGCGATCCGCTCTCAATCGAGTGAACCCAGTCAAGCAAACCTTCCTAACTTTTCCTACCCGACTCATGCACTCCCCGAGTTTATAACATACATTATTTACTGAATTAACATGAGATAAATCAAAAGCATATATTTCTAACATTAAGTCCATTTTCCCTTCTACCTCGCTATAAACATTAGATCTTTCAAAAACATACATACCAATTACAACGGTTATGAAGTGGGATCACGGTTATAAGTTAATCCAACAACTACCCAAACTATACATAATCCACATAAGTGTCTACGGAGCCTCTAAATGTACGAAAAAGGAACATAGACCTGTCGGCGACAAGGCCCCGTCTATACCTCAAAAGGAACAACATGTACAAAAGGAGAAACATATATCTACACACGGCCCCGAGAGGAAATGGGGCTCACCAGAACTGCTGAAGGAAGGAGGAGAGGGGAACCACTATCGACGATTGGCGCTGCCAGCTACGGAACCACCTACATCCATAAGAATATGTAGTGCCCCTAGCAAAAGGGACGTTAGCACCATTGAATAGTACTAGTATATATGAACAAACACTACTCTAGATAGAAGAACAACACCAATAAGAGTCACCATGTTTTCTTCTTCCGTTTTGCCATCTTTTGGTTAATAATCTTTTAAAGCCAAATGTTATTAGTTTTACTAAACCACCGTGTCGTTGTCACACGGAGTACGATCTCCGCCCGATCGGCTAAGCCATCCTAGGTGAGACCTCAATATACCACTGTGTCATTATTACACGAAGTCCGATCTCTGCCCGATCGGCTAAGCCATCTCATTTGAACCAGTGGGACATTTTCATTATCATACTTTCATTATTACCACCGTGTCGTTATCACACGGAGTCCGATCTCTACTTGATCGGCTAAACCATCCCACTTGTCAATGAGACATTATCAATATCATACTTTCATATATATATATATATATATATATATATATATATATATATATATATATATGTGTGTGTGTGTGTGTGTGTGTGTGTGTACATCATGGAGGAGTCCGATCTCTGCCCGATCGGCTAATCCATCTCACTCTAGGACATTCCCTATCATCTTTAAATCCTTTTATTTCACATCTCATATAACTTCAATCTTTTAATTCCCATTTCATATCATTTCAATCTTTTGATTTCCATTTCAAGTTCTTGGCATTTAGGTATATTTAACTTTTTAGGTTACATTCCTCTCTTCAACCATATTGTATATTCATCCTTCACATCGACCAAAACCATCACATAAGAGGATTCGTACACATAGTAAAATAAGGAGCATAGTGATCACAAGTCACACACTCAAATAGCAAAATGACATGGTAGTAACATAAAATGACATAGAAGCAAGAATTTCTCAATTTGACACATAGAACCCAAAGAACCAAACAGGGGAATCCATACCGTACATTTTCGCACCAACGAGTTTATCCTATGAAGTTTAGAGTTAGCAATACATACCTTGATTTGGGGTTTTTCCTTAATTCCTACCACAATTCACCGGACCCTCTTAGCACCTTCAATCTAGTTCACAATGTAGCACAATTGGACTTAGCATTCGGAATAGTGATCATGGATTGAGCATTTTATCAAACACTAGGTTTTCATTTAGATTGAATGGCCCCTTTTTAGTGAAAGGTTACTCTACCCTATCCCCTTTTTACTAGATTAGGATTAGTTGGTCACATGCATGCAAGGTTTCTATCCCATTCCCATAAACTCACCTAACCATGGTCTATCTTAGCAAAATATGGAAATTAAGGTTGGTGGGGTAGGAGCTTACCTCCTAGAGTTAAGAAATTGGTGTCCTACCTGATTAATTTCAAGCTTGAGTAGACATGGAGGATCGATTTGAGGGAGTTGGGACCTTCTCTCTCTAGAACCCACTCTCTTATCTCTCTAGCTTATCAGAAAATGGTTAAAAATATGGGGGACGGGTGTTATATAAGTGTGGGGGTCGGGTATTGAAAATTAGAAAATAGGAGCCATGATGCAGGTTCGCGGTCTGAAATGCGATTTGGGTTATGCGGTCCGCAAACCTGCCACATAATTAGCCTTAACTGGGCGAAAAAGGGAAAGCAAACTACCCAGGTATGCGGCAACTATGCGGTTCACATACCTATTATGCGGTCGCATAGTGTACCGCATAACTCCCTCCGCAAAACTCAAGTGCAAACATGCGATGAACTATGCGGCCCGCATACATGAAATGCGATCGCATTTTGGGTCGCATACGTCAAAATGGACAGCAAACTGTCTAACTATGCGACCACTATGCGGTTCGCATACCTGATATGCGATCGCATAGTGGACCGTAGATCCGCGTCCTTCTAAAAAGTTATTGCTCTAAGTCACGGGGTGCTTTTCACTCCTAGAAGGATCGAAGCTAGGAAATTCTATGGCTATTTCAACATTGGGATCTATCCGGGCATCGTTTTTGGTTAAGAATTCTACGGGTCTTTACAAGACTAAGCTCTGTCTCCATCTGCATGAGGCCAAGTCCTGCCTCCATATCTGCATAAGGTCAAGCTCTGCCTTCATTTGCTTGGGACTAAGCCCTATCCCACATCTTGCATGAGGTTAAGCTCTACCTCCATATCTTCATAAGGCTAAGATCTTCCTTCATTCGCATGGGACTAAGCCATGTCCCTCATCTTGCATGAGGTTAAGCTCTACCTCCATAGTTGCATAAGGTTAAGCTCTATCTCCATATCTGCATAAGGCTAAGCTTTGCCTTCATTCGCATGGACTAAGCCTTGTATCGCATCTTGCATGAGGTTAAGCTCTATCTCCATACTTGCATGAGGCTAAGCCCTACCTCCATATTTGCACAAGGCTAAGCTCTGCCTTTCACTTTCATGGGACTAAGCCATGTTCCGCATCCTGCATGAGACTAATCTCTGTCTCCATATCCGCATGAGGCTAAGGTCTGCCTCCAAATTGCATTTTTCCGAGACTGAGTGTTGTCTCTCCGGCACTATCTACTCTGCTCTTCTTTCTGGCTAAGCTCTGCCCTCAACTTCACAAGACTAATCCATGTCTTGTCGCTCTCAGCATCATATTATTGCATCGCATGGGCTGAAATATCGCCAACTTTTCCAAAGGCGTCATAGTCTAAAGGCATCATCCTCATAGCCGGAAGACACCATGTCATGGCCTGAGGATCTCTCAAATTTTCCTATCATTATTCAAAGGCGTCATGGTTCGGAGGCACCATCTTCATGGCCCGAGAACTTCATTTCATGGCCTACGAATCCATCATTGAGCAATTCATGGCCCGGGACATCATGGTCTAAGGACATCATCCTCAACCGTTCGAAGACAACTTTCATGGTCTAAAAGGAATCGGCATCATGTTTAAATTTCTGCACAAATACATGCTCGTAGGATATGTTTTTATGCAGGTGACCCGATAAGAAACCGCTATCCTAGAGGGTGCAATCTCGCTCCAGTTCCTTCATACTATCTCAAACTTGACCGTTCACCATAACCATTCTTTCACCTATCCCGAGACCCTATGTCCGTTCTTGTGATAACTTCAGCGGTATATTCCGTCGATGAATCCAGAACTATACACGGCCCGATTCTTGTAAAACCAGGGATATGTAAGCAGCTTAGAAACCAGATTGGCCTAAATCTCTCGAACCATCTTGCTCGGTCAAAATTGGCCATCATATCTTTACCCGATAACTCTTTCATCCTTTTGGGGTAAAGAGGGGCAGTTGTTGATACCGAATATTTCCCTATAGTATTTTTAAAGTGCATATATACCTCTAAAACCATGCATTAGCATCAATTTACATTTTTCCATAAATTCTACATTTTAAAATTAATTTACCCTAATACTTTATTTATATAAATAATCATAAAATTGCATCACAAATGACTTTATAGCATTTCTTGATTTAATTTTGCTATTTATAGACATATTAAGTTCAAATTATTTCACAAATTGCCAGATTTACACTTTTTCGTTACAGTTGCAATTTATTGCATTATTTTACCAAAAAATGGCTCATTGTATTTTTAAAATGTTGAGTAGTTATTTTAAAAAACATTTTTATACATGTAAATTGTTTTTATAATCTGTTAAGTATTTTATATATAAAAAACTTGCAAAACTTTTTGGGGTATTTAATAAATAGCCCTTTTATTCCTAAATGTACCCCCTTTTCAAACCAGCCCAAACCCTTTAAATTTGGTCAAATTCCCTTAAGCCCAAACAAAAACCTACCCGACCCAATACCCCATCCAATCCTGACCGTTGATCATTCAGATCAATGGTCCATATCCCTCCTTCCTTAATTAAACCAAAGGGACCCCCCCCCCTCCCCCCCAAACCCTCTCATTTCTCTCCTCTCATCCTGTAACGACCGACCGGTCATTTTGAGCTCTAGCGCATTTTTCAGTGGTTGGAAGTCATGAACAACTTCATTTCAGGTATTATGACTTGTGCGTATGGTCGGAGTTGAGATCCAGGAAGTTCAGAGTTAGATTGGAAGGAAAATTCTCATTTTAGAAGTCTTACGTTGGAGAAATTGATTAGCATTGGAATTTTGAGCAAATGACCTCAGAATCAGGATCCGAAGGTTCCAGAAAGTTCGTATGATGATTTCAGACTTGGGAGTATGTCCGGATCGAGTTTTGGATAACCCGAGAGCGTCTCGGCATATATTGTGTAAATCAACATTTTGGAGAAATTTCCTAAGTTTGGGTTGGAAGGAATTTTAGAGATATTGATGTCCGTTTGGGATTCCGAGTCTGGGAATAGCTTTGTATGGTGATTCTGGAGTTGGGAGCGCGGTCGAAAGTAAATTCGGATGTCCCTAGGTTAATTTGAAGTCATTTGGCTACAGTTAGAAATTTGAAGGTTTTGAAGAATCCAACCGGGGGTGGAAGTTTAGATATCGAAGTCGGAATGTGATTCCAGAAGTTGGAGCACTAAGAAGTTCGTGGCCGATTTTTTCCGCGACCGCATTGTCTGTCGGTTCGGAGTTCTAGAGTCGATCATCGCCGACAATGGTTCCAACCTAAATAGTGATTAGATGAAAGCAATGTGTGAAACCTTCAAAATCAAGCACAATAACTCTGCAGCATATATACCACAGATGAATGGAGCCGTTGAGGCTGCCAACAAAAACATCAAGAAAATACTGAGAAAAATGATTGAAAGGCATACGCAATGGCATGAGAAATTGTCATTTGCTCTGTTGGGGGTATCGCACCACGGTTCACACATCAACCGGGGAAACTCCTTACATGTTGGTATACGGTACAGAAGCCGTCCTTCCTGCTGAATTTGAGATTCCATCTTTGAGAATCATACAAGAAGCCATGCTCAGCGACGCAGAATGGGTAAGAAGCCACTATGAGCAATTGGCCCTCATATACGGAAAGAGAATGAACGCGATTTGTCATGGTCAGCTATATAAGAATAGGATGACTAGAGCCTTCAACAAGAAAGTCAAACCAAGACGATTCACACCAGGGCATCTGGTGTAAAAGAAAATCTTTCCTCATTAAGACGAAGCAAAAGGGAAATTCTCTCCCAATTGGCAAGGCCCGTACATTGTTCACCAAGTGCTAACAGGTGGAGCACTCATACTGGAAGAAATGGATGGAGAAATTTGGCCTAAACCAATCAATTCAGATGCAGTCAAGCGCTACTATGTGTAATTGTTATATTTCTATCAATGTTGTAAATTGAACTACGCCTGACCTGATTCCCTTTTAAGAGGGATACGTAGGCAGCCCTATGGGTTCAGTTATATTTTAATAAAATTTTCATTTCCCCCCACGAATGGAAACTAGGGCAGAATTGTGAGGAGGGACCTCAAAATTCGAAAGCAAATTCAGCAAAGCACCGCACCAGTAACAGCCAGAAGCCTTCACCCATCAAACTGGGGAAAAATGTTGAGGAGGACCCTCAAATCTCCGCAGCAAGAGAGGTTGCAATGTCTTGAACTGCGTCATGGTCGTCGGTTCATCCAAAGAAATTATTCTTTTTCAACTATATGTTATATCATACTTTATAAAACCATGCATATTTATTTCTCAAAGACAGCTTGTTTTAGCAATGCTACCCCTGTGGTACAAACAAAGTTATCATCATCACGCAGATAGGTCGATCCGAGCCAGCAGGGATACGAACTAACCCTTCCCTCTACAGAACTCACGATTTTCCTTTGGATGCAGGCCTAAATAAGGCAAAAGCCCAAGACATCTCATTATCCCCACAAGACGCATGCTTCCCAAGGATACGCTCTCGAACTCATCGCACATGCCAACGCTTACTATTATCATCATTGCAAACGATACTTCATTCACAACAATTGTATCACCGCACTTTATCACCAGCTAAGAACTCTTACTGTTGCTTTATTTTCTGCATTGCATATGGCTACCATTCTGCCTTCCGAGACTAAGCTCTGTCTCCGTCTGCATGAGGTTAAGCTCTACCTCCATTTACATTCGCATCTTTGCATAAGGCTACCTTTATGCCTTCCGAGGTTAAGCTCTAACTCCATCTGTATTCGCATCTGCATAAGGCTACCATTCTGCCTTTCGAGACTAAGCTCTGTCTCTATCTTCATGAGGTTAAGCTTTACCTCCATCTGCATTCGCATCTGCATAAGTCTACCATTCGGCCTTCCGAGACTAAGCTCTGTCTCTGTCTGCATGAGGTTAAGCTCTACCTCCATCTGCATTCGCATCTGCATAAGGCTACTTTTCTGCCTTCTGAGGTTAAGCGTTACCTCCCCTGCATTTTATTTCCTGCATTGCATAAGGCTATCATTCTGCCTTCCGAGGTTCTATGCTACCTCTCTCCGCATCTTACTTCATTACGCTAAACTGCTTTTTACCTTTTCAAAGAAGTCACCTTATTTATTTACGATTTCTTTCGGGCTAAGCTCTGCCCTCTTTATTTTCGCAAATCGCAAGACTTCCGTCTTGCCAAGATCATACTACTGCATTCTTCATGGCTGAAATATCGCCAAATTATCCAAAGGCGTCATCGTTTAGTGGCACCATCCTCATGGCCCGAGAACATCATTTCATGGCCCGAGGACCTCTTTATTCAACTTGCATATAATTATTCGAAGGCATCATGGTTCGGAGGCACCATCCTCATGGCCCGAGAACATCATTTCATAGCCTGCGACTCCCATATCAAGCGATTCATGGCCCAGGACATCATGGTATAAGGACATCATCCTCAACCGTCCGAAGACAACATTCATAGTCCAACGGGAACTTGCATCATGTTTAAATTACGCACAATATATGCTTGTCATTTATTTGCAGGTAATCCGGCCAGGACAGGCAGCTAGGCAGGAGCGGACCGCTCTAGTTCTCTAAAACGACCCCATAAACCTTCCTATTTTACCTTACCTCACACCTTGCATCCGTTCTTGCCAAGCGTCACTAGTATACTTCACCGGTGATTCCTGAACTACGTATGGCTTGATTCCTGTAAAACCAGGGATATGTAGGCAACTCAGAAACCGAGGTGCGGCCTAAGTCTCTCCTCCAATTTCCACTCGGTCAAAATTGGCCATCATATCTTTACCCGACAACTCTTTCATCCTTCCCGGGTAAAGAGAGGTAGCTGTTGATACCCAATTTTTCCTCAAATTATTTTTTCAAACTTGCATATACGCTTTAAAAATCACTCTTTATAATAATTTGTATTTTTCCATATTATTCCATATCTTTATCAAAAATATTTTTTATACTTATTTAATATTTCATATTCAATCATAATCCATAAATTATGTTATAAATAATTTCAAAATGGTCCCCAGCTCGGTATATCATTTTAAATCATTTTTATCCATTGGAATTTTAATTATTTCATAAATTAGCCAATTGTGCATTATCTAGCTATAATTAGAATAATTTTGCAATTATAGCCCAATTGTACACTTTATGTTATTTTAATTCGATAACTAGTCATTTTTACGTAATATTATTTAATTGCCTTAATTTCATTTATTTAAACTCAATTTCATTTTTTATATACAATTATTGGCTGTTTTATTAATTATTTATCTATTTTTTTGGGTATTTAATAATTGGCCACTATTTATTTATAATCTAGCCTAAATCCAACCCCAACCCATCATATTAATTAACCCAGTCCAACCTTATAACTCTACCCGTCCCAACCCCTCCAATCAATCTGAGCCGTTGATCAAAATAAATCAACGACCCAGAATTTAATTTCCTAAATTAACTCTAACCAACCCCCCCTCCCCCGTCTCTCATTCTTTCACGACCATTCTCTCTTTATATCTCTATGTGTCATCTGGTTCTCTATAGAAGTCTCTTCGACTTCCCCTTCTCCGATGGAACCTGTCTGTCTTCTCTGGTTGGTTTCTCACCGGAAACCATGGTGCTTCATCCCTTCATGGTCATTTACTTACCCATCACCGGTCCAGTGAAACCCTGGGGTCCTCAGGCGAGCTCAGAGCGGTTCTCTTGCCTCCCATGGTCCCATGCCAGTTTTCCGTCCTTCCCGGCCGTCTGAGTAGTGATCTACAATCGATCCTAACCTAAAATGGTTCCATCCCTAAGGTTCTTCCTTTCTCTGGGTCCCACGAAACCCTACCCCTTTTTATTTTTGATTTCTTTTAAGATCTACTCTAAGATCTACAGTATTATGAAGCTTTTCACGTTTTTCTCTGAAAACCCCATCTCTAAACGATTTTTAAATTTTTAAATTTAGGGTTTTCGTATCCCTTTTCAAAACGGTTTTTTAACTTCTAATTTTAGTGATTTCTACTGTATGTTGAATGATTCTTTCATATTCTATGGATCTCTGAGTTATTATGTTAAAAGCCCTAATTCTTTTAGCATGTTTGATTATGTGTGCTTGCTCTCCTGTAGAGCCATTCATGTATGTTTTCTGATTCTCGTTGTTAGAGGTTTAATCCTCTACTGCTCTATGATTCCTTGCTTAGGTTTCTCTGATTTTTGTGCTATTTCATTTGCTATCAAGTATGATTATTGGTTAATGACTATTTGCCATATACTTCACTGATTCCATGCCAAAGCCGTGACATCTTTTGAATCTATAATTATGCATCAATTTTTGAATTGTGTCCTTATTTACAAAATGTTTCCCCTAATCAGCATTGATTCTTTGTGACTTCCAGTCTTACCCATGATTCTGTGATTGATTTGAGTTCTACCTTATTTATGTGCAATCCATATTTTCCTTGTTTAGAAGCACTCTGTATTTGGTTGTTGTTATATACTATATGATTTTGCTGCCCGATTATGATAAAATCAGTTTACAGATTGATTCTTTTCCTTATCTAATTATATTGGTACTGTTTGAACGTGACTCCCTAATTAAAGGAGTACTTGTCCTTAATTGATACTAATTGAACATTATTTCCATACTTGTGTTAAATCAAGGACTCCTTACCTTATGTGCTTAGTCGTTTTCAACATTATAAATACTCTATCCTTTTTTTGCATAACACACACGAATACATTGATACACTGACATGCTAAGAACACTGACATACACACACAAAAAACTGAGTACATTACTCTGAAACTTCTGTGTTTCGATACACACCTCTTCTTGCTTTTTGCATCAGTTGTTGACTACTCAGTTGGCTGAAAGCCAAAACTGAGTAATCCTTGTTGCTTTCTTATTCCTCCACACTGCTTTCCTGCTACTCTCTTGTTCTGCATACTACTGTTGCTGCTCTACCTCTTTGAATTTTGATGTTCTATACCCTTGACTGGTATGTTCCTAATTTAAGTTTACAGTGTCTCCACACATTATGTTTCAGTTCATGTTTATCTTCTTGTTGTTCCTTTTGTGCTTTATCTTATGGTTCTACTACCTACAATGTAACTAGAATGCTCCTATAAACCCTTCCCTTTTAGTATAAGATGTCTCCTGCTTTACCTTGTATGATCTACTATAACCCTGTTTTACCCCTGTGGAGTTAGCATGCCTGTTTGTCTATGTGATCACCCTTTTCTTGTCTCAACAGGACTGCTGTTTCTTGTTTGTTCTTATCCTCTACTTAGCTTCTCATGCTAGAGACATGTGTTCCCTCCCCATGACACCTAAAGACTATATGATTCTGACTCTATACCTAATATGTGACTCTGTGATGCTTTATGACAACTATGTGATAATTATTTGAGAACTTGTAACCCTATTCTAATGCTGGCATGTGAATTAATTGTCCCCAATTCCCTATCCTTGTTTGTGTTTGTTTTCTTGAACTCTCTATATGCTGAATTGTGGTTGCACTACTTCTCCCTTTGCAAACTGTTTTCATAAATTCTTAAACTACTTTCAAACTCAACTCTTTTTAAACTGCAAGCACATCTCACTACTCTTAGATTTTATGCTCAGCCCTCTTCGTGTGAGCACCTTAGGGACCCCTGAGTACCCATAGAACTCTGACACACAAGGTTGGCATTCCACATTGCACTTACTCATTCCTGGCTAGGAAACATGGGTGTGAGCACTGCCTGGGTTACAAGAGGACTTGGCATATGGCATGTTGGATCTGGTACTTGGGCCTACTGTTAGGCTCCCTATAGTGTAACTTCTTAATTTTCTTATTCATTTGTGTAATATATTCAACAATGGTCTGTAATAACATGTAAATGAATAATTGGGGCTGTATATTGAATGTGGGAGGGGACTATGCATGTTTAGTATAGTGTGGGTAGAGACCACGACTATAGGATTTTACTTACCTGTGTGTGCAGTAATATCATTCTTAGGATATACATACCATGCATTAGAAACCATGTTTAGGTTGGCTACTTCAGCATCTCTACTACACTCAAGTCTATTTTATAAATCTTGTTCACAGCTAATAACTATAATAAAGTAATAAACTGCTATAACGATACTGCTGCTGCATTTACATAAGTACTACATCTAGAAAATCATGTTTTAGGTACCAATGCATTCATTAGATACCATGTTCTCTAGGATTTTTCCTTCAGCATGTCTGTTGTAAGTTATATTCTATTGAACACCTAGGAAATATGTATTAAATTAAACAACCTAGCTAAAACGTGTTAAATGGCTAAACATTTTTCTCCAAAACTCAACACTGTCTTCAATGTATTATCCATTGTCTTTTAAAATCAAGGTTAAAGACCTGCATTCAGATTTTGTAAAGAATAAAGAATCAATATATATTTCAGACGCCTAGGCAAACCTTAGGTTTAATACTTATAAAAACCAAAATCAACTGTTTTATGTGTTGCCTGTATTAAAAAGTGGTCTTTAAAACCAATCAGTCCTTTTTTTTGAAATCCTTAAGACTTTACTGTTTGTTACCATCCTCAACTCATGCTTTGCCTATAAATTGCTGAACTTTCAAAACCATTTACCCTTTTTTTCGAAATACATGCAGATCACTTTGTTATTTAAAAGTCATGCTTTACTTTTAATTACTGGTTTTTCTAAAATTATTCATTTACTTTTACTGAGAGCTTTTCATTAAAACTGATGTGCATTCTTTAAACTCCTGCTCATGCCTTTGAAATACTGGATTTCAAAAGTCAGTCACTCCTTTCAGCAAATCACTCTGTATATTTTCAAAAACTCTATTTTATTCCTGCTTTATTACTGAGTTATTTTTTAAAATCACACACTCCCTTCCAAAACAACTCTGTTTTATCCCTGTTTTGTTACTAAGTTATTTTCGAAATATTCCTTTCCTAAATCCCGCTAAAACCTACTGTTTTCATACTCAAATTCCTATTTTAAGTTCTGACTTTGAGACTTTTATTGTGTTTGAGACGTGCTATCTTATGTGCCTTATTTGTGGAGGGATCTATGAGCCTTTAATTGTTTCGTGAATCCCATATGTGTAAGTCCTAACTGTTTTCTACTTGTCGCTTAGAGTTTATCCTTTAAACCTAAGGGTTCAGCCTAGTACTCGCCTTGTAGGAATAGTAGTCCTAAAACACCCTCCAGGACTTATAGAATGTGACAGGTAATGGCACGCAATAAGCATTCGCAACCAACACACGCATTTTAAATAACCTTTACGGGGTGGGAAGGGTAGAATACGGATATGATAACCGGTGCGCTAATACCACGTGTCTCTTTGAGGTGTGACATACCGGGTATTGCATTGAAGTGATCCATAATACTTTAAACCTAGGACAGTTCTTTTCAAATGCTTATTCTAATGTTTGTCCAAAACCTTTAAAGATTTTCATACTTGTTTGAAATCCCCTCTTATATGAACCTTACTTGCTAGTTGTCCACCGTCTAAATTCACAAAACTTATTGGCTGGGACCCACAGTTGTGGATCTTAAGGGGTGCCTAACACCTTCCCCTTGGGATAATTTCAAGCCCTTACCCAATCTCTGGTAACGCAAACTAGTTCATGAGTTATCAACTCTTGGTGCCCTAACGCACCATAAAAATCGTTAGGTGGCGACTCTTCCTTAAACCTTTTCTTTTAAGGAGTTGTCAAAAATGTCATAAACCCGATCTTTCCGCACCTAACCCGTGCGATATAAAAAGGGGGTGCGACAATAGTTACTACCCAAAATACAATAATACACCCACATCATGTCTACGAGCCTCTACGAATACTAGGAGTTTATACAATACTTTCCCACAACAGCCTCTCTACCTACATTAGGTAGGGGTAAGGTCTGCGTACAGACTACCCTTCCCAGACCCCACATATTGAGATCAAACTGGGTTTGTTGTTGTTGTTGTTGTTTTTGTTATCGGAAACAAGGCCCCGGCTATACCTTACAATACATAATTGACTCAAAAAGAAATGGCATGAACTACACACGGCCCCGAGAGGAAGTGGGGCTCACCGGTACAGCTGAAAAGATGAGGAGGAGGCACCACTATCGGCGAGCTGAGCTACCTGCTATGGACCCTCCTACATCCATATAAAATATGTAGCGCCCCCGGCAAAAAGGACGTTAGTATTGTGGAATAGTACTAGTATGTATGAACAAACTTTACTCAAAGTAAAATCAAGAAATTCACAGATAGAAAGCAGTCAAAAGAACCAACACATAGTGAACATTGATACGGAAACAAATACAATTCAGAGTCTCACAGATTCTTATTTCAACACAATCACATTTCTCCCTTATTCCTTCTCAACAATCCACCCTTATTACTTTCTGTTGCGGCATGCAATTCGATCCCACCGGACAATCACATTTCAGCTTTATTACATTCTGTTGCGGCGTGCAACCTGATCCCACCGGACAATTTACATTTCACTCTTGTTACCTCTCCTCCCTTATTACTTTGTGTTGCGGCGTGCAACCCGATCCCGCCATACCATCACAGTTCATAACAACAATAATACCCCACAATTCAATCATAGGGATTCACATCATCAAGAGTACAAGTTCACAACAACCAATCAATCACATGTTCACAATAGCCTTTATCAACCATTAATTCAACCACATTTAATAACAACAACAGTCAACATATCAACCACAAGGATCCTCATCATCAAGAATATGAATTCATTACAACCAATAACCATGTGAAATCAAGGCACAACAATCCTTACCAAATAGTTAATCATATACGGTATTGCCAAAGTCATTTGGTTCAATTAAATCAATTCACAACTCTTTTTCATCACTTGTTACAGAGCCCTTAGCACATAGAGGCATTCACACATTTGGGTTCCTTACAATTCTTTTATACCAACGTATTCAGGTACTTGACGTACCTTGCACATCTCAGAATAATCATAAAGAAATCATCTTTCACAATTTCAATTAACATGATAATCGACTAAGAGAATCAGAGAATGAAATCTTACACCGCAATACTTCATAACAATCAATACACATATACTCAGCAAGAAAATCATACCGAATGCTCGGACACCAACAAAGTGACTCTACGATGATTAAAGTTAGCCATACATACCTCGAGTCGAATTTCCCCATTTTTATTCCTATCACAATTCACCCACCGTCTAGCACCGTCAATCTATTCCACAATGTGACATATTTCACTTAGAATTAGGAACCTTGAATTCAATTGAGAATTTTATCAAACACTATGTGACCCCTTAGGTTACAAACCCCCTTATTGCATAATTATCCAAGCTCGTTCCCCCCTACAAGATTACGAAGTTTAATTCACATGAATGCAAGGTCTCATCTTTCATTATTCAAAACCAACCCATGTGTGTTTTATCCTTTAACTAAAATCTGACAAATTGGGGAAATAGAGTGAAGACTTACCTCTTGAGTGAAGAAGGTGACAGATTACTCGATAAAATCCGGGCTTGAGTGATTTTGGAAAATCAAATGGGATGATGTTGAAGCCTTCTCTCTCAAGAACTCTCCGTTTCTCTCTCTATTAAACAGGGGATCGGGTTTTAAATTTAGAAAATAGAAGCCCTAACACAGGAATGTGGTCAGGAATATGATCACATTTCTGCTATGTCGTCTGCATTCCTGTCACATAGTTGGTCTTCAACTGGGCCAAAATGGGAACCACACTGCCCAGGTATGCGACCATTATGCGGTCCTCATACCTGTTATGTGATCGCATAATGCGTCACATAACCTCCATCGCAACACGGGGACCTAACCAAAATATGATCGCATTCTGGGCCGCATAATTATCCTCAATTTGGACAGTGGACTATCCAGGTATGCGGTCCGCATACCTGTTATGTGATCGCATAGTACGTCGCATAACACACGATTTCTGGAAAATTTAATCTTTCAAGTTCGGGGGTACTTTTTACTCAAAATAGGTTCATTTTAAGAATTTCTACAGTTATAACAACACGGGGACCTATTCGGGCATTATTCTAGACATGAAATTTTACAGGTTTTTACACATGGTCCCTTCTCGTATCTTGTATTTTCCTTAGCCCAACCTCTTCAGTGTTCTCAATGGGACAATATTAAGGCTGGATCCTCCATCGATCAGAACCCTGGTAATGAAGTAGTCTTCGCATTGCACAATAATATGCAAAGCCTTGTTATGACTCTAACCATCAGGTGGAAACTCGTCCTCGTGGAAAGTGATTTTGTGACTTTTTAGTACCTGCCCCACAATATTAGACATCTCTCAGCTCGTGATGTTATTTGGCACATATGCTTCATTCAATACTTTCATCAGAGCATCCCTATGTCCTTCTGAATTCTGCAGCAGCGACAAGATAGATATCTGAGCAGGAGTCTTGTTCAGATGATCGATGACTGAGTACTCCCTTGCTTGTACTTTCCTCTAGAGGTCATCTGGACCTATTTCAATAACGGGAGGTCTGTTAGAGGCTTGTTTGCTGGACTCCCCCAAATGCTCAGGTGTGTAGACTCTTCTGGTCCTAGTCATCTCTTGTGCAGCACCAGCTTCTTCTATTTTAGTCTTTCCTCTTCTTCTAGCCTCAACTACGTAATCCCAGGGCACAACCTTGGTGTTGAAAGGCGGTGCGGTTAATACTGTCACCATAAAGGGCGTGGCTACCTTCACCTCAAATGGAATAGATATTACCTTAGGTGGTGCTACTTCAACCTCGAATGGTACTGATGTGGTTACCTCAACCTCCACTAGCGGTTGTATTTGCACTATAATGCGATTGAGTGTACCTGCGGGCTTCTTGGGATCATCACCCTCTTTCACTAGCCCGATTGATCCCTCTGGATCCCATTCTTCATCCATTTCTATCACATTGACGCCTTCACCTCTGTGAATTGGGAGGGGGTTATTGCGGATATTAGGCGTGGCCTTCTTTGCCTGGATGATTTTATTGTCAATCAAAGCCTAGATTTTGTCCTTCATTGTGCGGCACTCGTCGATAGTATGTCCTTTCATGTCGAATGGTATGCACACGTCTTGTTTGGGTTAACCCATTGAGATAGGTTTTCCTTGGCCAAATCAGGGATACGAGGGACATAACCATCAGCCTTCAATCTTTCATACAACTAGTCAATAGGTTCAGCAATGGTAGTGTACTGTTTGGGTGGTCTGTGGTCAAATTTTGGTCGATGTCTTGGGTAGTTTTGACGGGTTGGATATGACTAAAAATGAGATGGTTGGGAATTATATGTGTGATAGGCAGTGGACGATTGGGAAAATCTGGGAGATGCAGGTTGATATGTAGGCGGAGGTGACGGTTGATGTGTGGGTGGAGGTGATGGTTGATAGGTGGGTGGAGGTACTTGATATACAAGTGGGGAGGTTCGATATATGAATGGGGTTTTAGATCCTTATGCAACCATTACTGCTCCCACGTCCTTCTTCTTAGATATACCACCGGACTGTAATGCTTGGTGGCCTGCAGTGCCTCGAAGTTTGTGACCATCCCACTCTTGATGCCTTCCTCGATGCTTTCACCAAGTTTGATGATATCAGAAGAACTTGTTCCTCTTCCAATGCCGGCCTGACTTTGGCGGCTTCCGACCTCCAACGAATAGCATACTCACGAAAAGTTTCAGTAGGCTTCTTCTTGAGGTTTTGAATGTAAAAGACATCTGGTGCATTCTCTGTGTTGAACCTGAACCAGTCCATGAAGTCAGACGCCATACTCACCCAATTGGACCATTTCATAGGATCATGGATGATGTACCAGGACAAAGCATCTTCTGTAAGACTCCTCATAAAAAGTTTGATCCGGATCTTCTCATCATTTTGACCCTGACAAGTTTGTCACAATAGGTCCTTAGATGAACCCTGGGTTCGCCAATACCATAAAATATCTCGAACTTGGGAGGTTTGTAACTCTCTGGCAGTTCTACATCCAGCTGTATGCAAAAGTCTTTATAGTTCAGACCTTCTATCCCCTTGCCTCCTTCCACGCCCTGGGCTGGTCAGCTTCTTGAGTTTCTCGGCCAGGTTCTTGATGAGCATGTCCTTTTCACTGAATTCTGGTGTATAAGAGATGGGTTGAGTGGAGTGAGGTAGGGTCTCCACGTATGTGGGGTTGTTTTGGTGGCCTAGAGCTTGAGCTAGTGGTGATCATTGGTGGAATTTTAGGGTTCAGGAATGACTAGTGGAGTATTTTGTGGAGTGTGGCAGGTGTTTCACTGGTATTGTGGTGGGATGGTTTGACTTGGCGGAGTTATGTAATCGGGAGGTGCATGAAGATTTTGTGGGTTCTTGTTGGGTGTGTTTTGAGGTAGTGCGGGGTTCTGAGTGTCTGGACGACTGACGTCTGGGATGCTGAGTGAGAATGATAAGTTTGCCACATTCTGGACATGCTCAAGCTCACCCTGGAGTTCCAGTGTTTTCTGTTCAAGCCATGAAACTGCATCATTTGGGGCCTGAGTACCTCTACCCTCATAAATTTCTGTATGCTCAACCTGTGTGTTGTTTTCCTTTCTGGTGTTGTTCAAATCTTCCATCTTCTCTTTTCCCTTGCCTTTTGGTGGACTAGGAGGAGGAGAAGGTGGAGGGCCTCTGGATCTTGTAATAGGCTGATGATGCCAGTATGCACGAACCAACCTTTGGGGAGTGGGAATATTCAAAAGAATGAAAATAATAACAAAATGTAGCCAAGTCAATAAGGATTCTGAAAGGAGTCTTTGCGGTATTTAAACACATATTGCATAAATGTAAACCCGTGTTCTAATTTGGGAGTCTCGTTGTGCCCGAGGTAGGCCTAGCGACAAGTTGATTTGGAGAACTTTAGATGCCAATAAATGCGCCATTTCATTAATATAAAAATAAACGAATCCCAAAACGAAAATGACAATAATAAAGATAAGTCACTAATAGCACTTGGCCGTATTACATTTAGGAAAGCAGATAAATCTAGCCTACTTGGTCCCAGAGGGACCTTCCCCAGACTCGATCGTTTTGATTCCATCGAATAGATTCCCCAGCTCGCGTAGACCCAGCAGAAAGTAGGCTCTAGCTAAGTGTCCTCCCTCGCTTCCTTCAACACTATGGCATTCTTTGATCCTCTTTATGATTTTGCCCTCCAACTCCACTACACCTCGCTCCAGATATTCCAATCTTCTATTGGAAGTGATAGCCATTTACTTCCATTCCTCGGTTAGCCTCCTATTGGTCTCATGTATTTCCCGATGCTCATTCTCGGAATCATGGACCCTCTTGCGTATTCTGTTGTATTTAACTTGAGCCTCAGCATCTTCATCAATGATCCTATTCCCTCGACTGGTTCTTGGCCTCACCATCCCCTCTAGGTGGTCTTCTAACCATGCCGGGTAGAGAGGTGCACACCCATGTTGATAAATGTCTGGATCAATGGTGTTTTTCTCCATGATGATCTTGCGGTGACACATGTGCTGAGCTTGGCACTTGTAATGGATGTTGTCATCTTGAAAGTATGCTCTGAAGTGGCTCATCTTTGCAACCCTTGGTGCAACCTGCTTCCTTTCCGATTGCCTCATGACTCGGATAGGAACATAAGGGTATATTCCCCGCAACCCAATCAGAACCAAGTATGGAGCGTCCCTGGACCTGATGATGAATTCGTCTGCTGGGAACCATTCAAACATCCATTGAACTTGGTCCTTGGTCAGATTGTCGACGAACTCTACCCACTCTTTTTCACTTTCTGGCTAAGCAAACCTATCCGGAATGTAAGTCATCCGCTTAGGGTGATGGAAAGAAATATGATCGTTCCAAGCCCTTTGCAGAAATTCTTGGCGATACTGACCCATTTGAAGATGTCCTAAAAACTACAACTGCAGCAACACGTTACAACCCTCGAAATTCTTGATACCTCTTTGACAGCACTCCAAAGCCCGGTAGGTGTTAGCTAAGATCATAGGGACAATAGTGTATGTTTGTCCATCGATCCCCTCCATCAAAGTCTTGGAGACCATGGCTAGTCTAGTATGGATTCTTTCCCTTTTCATTGGGAACACTATTAGTCCCAAAAAGCACACAATAAATATGAACACTCTGCGGTGGATGTGACCCAGAGAAGTGATAGAAAACTCGTCATGGAAGGTACGGTACGATTTGCTATGACCGTATCTTTCATACAAGTTTTCGAAGGGTATGTAGGATTTCTTCAGACACTCCAGATTAGCATCTTTCTTCGACCCCATCATCTTTAGGAACCCTTTACCAGTGCGGTTCTCTGGTACCAATAACCTAGGGCTATCCCAAGTTAGTTCAGCAAGTCCCCCAATTTCTTCCAAGAGTGGTGTCATTTCTATATTCTCGAAACGAAACATAACCCTCTCATTGTCCCAGAACAGGGTTGCAACCTCGATAACCATATTGTTTGGTTGAATGTCTAGCAGAGAAGGTAAATTGCCCAAGTGTTTTCTCACGTGTTTCTTGTCACTTGAGGAAAGGTCTTCCCACCAATCTAGAAGCAATGGTGGAATGTTGCTGACCATACCAAATCCGGGGACTTCATGCCTCATTTTCTGCAAAACAAAAAGGTTAGGCCCTTTTTCCCCCACCTAACTCAACTATTTATACATTCATGATTAGCACATTGGCATTTAGTTCTAAAAATTAATGCACAGAACGTGGTTGCGTCCGTTGGGATTATGGAAACCCCGGTGGACTTTGGATAAGGCTTGTCTTAAAGGGTTATTATGTGGACAACATATTAACCCGGCTAGGTTTGACCATGATGCATGCACAATCATAGTAAGAGTAAGGTTACTATAGGTGTCTAGACTGGTACCCTCAAGCGGACAACTTGAGGGGGAAAGGAATGGAACCGTCGACTGCACCGCTGATCGACTAATTTTACCGCATATAAGCCTTTCCGAATTTAAGAGGTAATGAATTGGAAGAGCGCAACCACTCATCAATATTTTCTATAGGATTTGTTTAGGCACGAGTGGAGTATGATGTTGAGCATGATTTATGCAGCAATAAATAACATGTTGTCACGTATTTGCACGTTACGAAAGCGATAAATACAACATTTATAATTGAAAGACAGTTAAGAAGGAAAACAAAGAAACAAGTTAGTTTTGTATTGAGGAAATAAATACTTGAAAATAAACAGTTAAATTCACACAAAGGGAAAGGGGAAAGGGAGGTACTAGCAAAGCAAGGCATGTTTGGACTAATTCACAAAGCAGTGTGTTATGGTAAAAGCCTAGAATCCCCAGCAGAGTCGCCATGCTGTCGCGTCCCCTTTTCCTCTCGCGGAGTCCAGGTTTCGACATTATTGGGACAACTCGTTTCCTTTTGGGAAATAGGCTCAAGAAGTTGAAGAGTCGCCACCTAATTGATTAAGGTGCGTTAGGGCACCTACTGCAAGTAACTCATGAAATCGGTTTGTGTCACCAGAGATTGGGTAAGGGAAAGAAATTACTTCGAGGGGAAGGTGTTAGGCACCCCTCGAGGTCCACAACGGTGAGTCCCGGCCAAACTTACTTTTGTGAATTAGTCTTTTAACAGATAAGAAGTCTAAGCTAACATATGTAAAATAATAAAGGACTTTTAACAGATAAGCAGTCTAAGCACACATATGTATAAGGAATAAAGGATTTTTAACAGAGAAGCAGTATAAGCACACAAATGTATAGGGATAGGGAAGTCCTAATTTTATTAGCCTATAGGATCACATCTGTACAATGCCAGGTTATCCTCCTCAACTAGAGGGGCTACACATGGCATTAGCGCGCAGGTCATCATATCCTTTTACTACCCATTACCCTCCTCTTAGCGGTTATATAAGCGGTTTTAATTGACGCCCTCTAAACGTGCTTTTACCCGTCCCTTACTTATGGTCCTGGAGGTGTTTTAGGACCTCTAATTTCAGGTAGTTCTAGACCTTCTTAAAGTGTCTAAAAGGAAAAATCTAAGCGACAACAAAGAACATATCAGACTTGTCAAATAGGGAAGCAGTTAAGAGGGATCATGTTTACCTCCACACATAAACAGAAGTGGCACGTCTCAAACCGCAAATTCTAGGTAATTTCAGAGAAGTCCTAGAATAGGGTATCTAGGTGAGCATCACAAACTTAGAATATGCAACATTGTTTATAGCGAAGTGAAAAAATCCTAATTAGTTTGCCTACTGAATTTTAAAACCTGTTAAATATGGGCAATTTCACAAATAAACAGAATTTCACAGTTTTTATAAGACCATTAATTACCTAAGGCTTCCTAGGCGTGGATCTATAATACCTATAAACATGCTATCTAAAATGAGATCGGAATTATGGGAATTAATTAATATAGTTTGAGTTTTATTAAATCATATACGCATGCTGATCTAGGTAATGAGTGTTACAACAATCGATTTAAGGCATATTTATACTAGAACATGATGTCTATGTGTTGGGGATGTTTTTAAACCTCTTTAGAAATAGCTATTTTTTTAAGTGACATAGACATGATTTAAAGAAAATGTGAACAGAGTCCTAAGCTAGATTTCTAGTGCACATAGAGAAATGGTCATTTTTTATTAGGTAGGATTATGGTAGTTACCTAATGATAGGATTTCTAGGTGATTATGACTTATGCAGAATCAGAAATGAAGTGATAAACTACAACATGTTTTCTAATATGCAAAGCGGTAAACGTGAGTATCCTAAGGTAGGATTTCTAATACATATAATATAACAGACGTGTGGCGTGATTTCTAGCACAAATAGGCATAGCAACCTATGGCATGATTTCTAATACGAGTGAACACAGTATAACCTAAGCATGGTTACTACCCAATTACTCCACAACATCATATAGCAACCCTCCCTTTTTTACTAATTTCACCAAGATATATTTAAAAGGATCATTATTACATACCATAAGTGAATGAATTACATAAATGTAAACTATACTACAGTGAGCCTGAATTAGGCCCAAAGCAAACTTGGAATACCAGGCCTTCAACAGTCTCAGATGCCAAAAGTCTCGTAGCCAATAGGGTGTCCTAGTGTTTCAAAGTTCCCTAAGGACCTCAGGAATCCCGGGAACTGCTCACACCAAGACCTTTTCTCAAATAGAGGATTGGTTATGTGCAGTGTGGAAAGGCCAGCCCTAGTGTGCCAGAGTTCAGAGGAATCTCATGTATTCCTTTGCAGTACACACACTGATAGGGCAGAACTTAATAGCCTAAGAGTAGAGTGAGAGTGCTTGACATATTTTTGAAAGACTTAGTAAAAATAGTGTAGAGATAACTTTTAGGAGTGAAAAAAGATTTTCATGAATAGAAACAATTTTAAGAAACTACCAAGAGTGGAAAACAGATTTTGAAATCAATTCATAGAAGAACAAACATTCAACATACAATCACACAGACTTAGAAAGCCCAGAATCACAACAGTTTAACAGACAGTTTACACACAGGGGTGTAGGGGGTTGGGAACATATAGAGTTCACATCAAGGACACATGAACAGGGCACAAGGGGAGGCATATAGACAACAATTGCATAGAACACTTAGGAGTTTACTGATTCAGAGACCTAACAGGTTAGCCCTGATATAGGCAAGTAACATATAGAGACAGAGTAGAAATAGTCATGTTGAAGATAGGGGTGCATACAATTAGGGTCAATCAAGTACATTAGGAGACTAAGTTACTAATATGATCACACTAGTTGAGGGAGTAAGCAGGGACTTAGTAAACATGCTAGACAAGTATCAAACAATCAAGTGAGATGCTGATTACATATTTGAACAAGAGAGGACATAACATAGACATGCTGAATAAAGCAGTAAACAGGTACATAACTAATTAAACTAGTTCAGGAATGGAACTCAATAGAGTTTGAGATTCAGAATTGAACTAGAAACATACCAGTTAAGAAGCAAAGTGCAGAATGTAAAGCAAGTATAGTTCCACTGTCTAGCCTTGGCTATCGGCTGGCTAGACCAATAGTTAGCACAAGTAGCATAAAAAGAAGAGAAAGTTTGAGTGTGTGTGTGTGTATTCTGAACTAGTGTTCGTGTGTTGAGAGGTAAAATAAGAGCGTTTATATAGCAGTTTAAGAGTAGAAAAAATAAGGTAAAGGAATCAGAAACCAGCAATTAAGGAAATCATAAAATCTAATCGCACAAGGGAGTTCAGAATAGACTACTTTAATTAACGGGAAATTAACCAAGCAGTAATAACAGGGATTTAATTAAGGCAAGAAGTTTAAATCAAACCAAAGGGAGTTCAGAATAGACTCATTTAATTAAGGGTAATTGATCAAACGGTAATACTAGGAATCTAATTAAGGAAAGAATCCCAATCACACCATGTATAGGAATCAGTAAGAATCCACAATTATACAAGCAATCAAATAAGGCAGGGATGACCAATTAAGGTCGTAAACAAGGAAACAAACAAGAATTATGCACACGAATCTCTACCAGAGCAAATCAATCAGCCAAACTTTCGAAAATAATACTGATTTCTGGAAAGAAATATCAACTCCCATATATAGGAAATAGATTAAGTAAATCTCACACAAATATAGAAATTTGTCAGAAAAACATATTCGAACCCTAATTGAGGTTAATTAGGGCAAAAATCATAGAATAATGGATTTGACAAAGAAAACATGTTTAAGTCCAAAGAATAGAGCAAAGTAACATGACTGGTAACACAGAAAAGTACCCAGAATCGAAGCAAAGGTTAGAAAATCTGAGTATCGCATAAAATCAACTAGGTTTAGGAATTTTTTGCACAAATCAGTCATGAGGACGAAAAATAACTAATCAAACACTTTAGGAATCCAAATACCTTTGAAAACAACTTGGGACGAACCCTAGTTTTAGGTAAAACCAGAATAATCAGTTAAAACCAAATATTTTCAATGAAAAACATGTAATTGTGCTCGATTCATCTCAGATATATACAGATCTGGAAGGATTGAAGGTAATAGACTAGGGTTTTCATAAAAGTAATTAGAGATGAGAGAATAGGCTGAAAGACCACAGCTTCGTAATGAAACAAAAAGGAGATTCGTACTCACAGTTGAGGAAACGGCCCGAGACAGGCTAATAAGCAAAGTGTCAAACCAGAACCGCTTAGGTTCCTTGAGATCCTCTCAAGGATATGAGAAATCAAAGAGACATGGTGCGTAGAAGGCTAGGAGTGGCCGAAGAAGCCATGGAAACATCACATAATTGAGATATACGCTGGTGACGGCGTTTTAGAACTAGGGTTAGGTCGAGAGAGTTGAGAGGAGAGGGAAAGGGTGACGGCGGGTGAGAGGAGAGAAATGAGAGGGTTTTGGGGGGGGGGGTTCAATTTTTTTTTTTGAGCAAATTATACTACCAGGCTGAGTGCCTAGTAGCTATTTTATTAATAATAATTCCAAAACAAAAACAAATTACAGAAGTGTTGTCCTACTAGCTAGGACGATAAATTATGAAACTAAATAGAAACTAGAATCAAAATTGGGCTTATTCGGCCCANGGGGGGGGGGGGGGGTCATTTAGGTTTAATTAAGGAATGAGGGATATGGACTGTTAAACTGAATGATCAACGGTCAAGATTGAGTGGGGTATTGGGTCGGGAAGGTTTGTGTTTGGTCTTAAGCGAATTGGGCCAAATTTTAAAGGGTTTTGGGCTGGTTTGAAAAGGGGTTAGGTTTGGGAACGAAAGGGCTATTTATTAAATACCCCAAATAATTTATAAAAAAATATTTTATAAAATACTTAACAGATTATAAAAATAATTTTCATGCATAAAAATGTTTTTAAAATAATTACTCAACATTTTAAAAATACAATGAGCCGTTTTTTGGTAAAATAACGCAATAATGTATACATGGGCTATAATTACAAAATTATTGCAATTGTAACCAAAATGTGTTAATCTGGCCATTTGTGAAATAATTTGAACTTAATATGACTATAAATAGCAAAATTAAATCAAAAAAATGCTATAAAGTCATTTGTCATGCAATTTTATAATTATTTATATAAATAAAATATTAGGATAAATTAATTTTAAAATATAGAAATTATGGAAAAATATCAATTGATGTTAATGCATGGTTTTAGAGGTATATATACACTTTAAAAATACTATAGGGAAAAATTGGGCATCAACAACGGTCCAGCACGGTGATGCTAAAAAGGTCACTATTGGGGATGATAGCGCATTGAGGATGCAGGGGAGGCAATGTGTTCCTAATGTAGATGGTTTGCGTGAGTTGATTCTTCAGGAGTCTCATAGCTTGCGAATACTCCATTCATTCGGGTGCCGCGAAGATGTATCAGGACTTGAGGCAGAATTACTGGTGGAGGAGGATGAAGAAGTACACAGTAGAGTATGTCGCTCGGTGCCTAAATTGCCAGCAGGTGAAATAGGAGCATCATCGGTGGGTGGGTTGCTTCAGAAGTTAGAGATTCCATAGTAGAAATGGGAGAAGGTCACTATGGATTTCTTTGTTGGACTCCCACGAACTCAGTGGAGGTTTGATGTAGTTTGGGTGATTGTGGATAGGTTGACCAAGTTAGATCATCTCATTCCTGTGATGACTACATATTCTTCCGAGTAGCTGCCTCGAATCTACATTCATGAGATCTCCAGGAGGTTTGATGTAGTTTGGGTGATTGTGGATAGGTTGACCAAGTTAGATCATCTCATTCCTGTGATGACTACATATTCTTCCGAGTAGCTGCCTCGAATCTACATTCATGAGATCTCCAGGCTTCATGGTATACCGGTATATATTATCTCTGATTGGGGTACGCAACTTTCATTACGATTCTGGAGAGCCGTATAGTAGGAGTTGGATACTAGAGTGGAGCTGAGCACAATATTTCACCCTTAGACGGACGGACAGTTTGAGTGCACTATTCAGATATTAGAGGATATGCTTCCTGCATGTGAGATAGAGTTGGAGGGTTATGGGACCAGTTCTTTCCACTTGCAAAGTTTGCCTACAACAACACTTATCAGTCGAGCATCCAAATGGCACAGTATGAGGCCCTGTATGGTAGGCGGTGTCGGTCTCCAGTGGGTTGGTTCGAGCCGGGCAAGGCCCAATTATTGGGTTCAGACTTGGTCCAGGATGACCTGGATAAGATGAAGGTGATTCAAGATCAACTTCGCACAACCCAGTTCGGACAGAAGAGTTATGCGGACCGGAAGGTTCGCGATGTAGAATTTATGGTCGAAGATTGGGTCTTGCTCCAAGTATCACATATGAAGGGTGTTATTAGGTTCGGAAAGAAGGGCAAGCTGAGCCAAGGTACAATGGTCCTTTTGAGCTGTTGCGGCATGTTGGGAGGTTGCTTATGAGATTGCCTTACCTCCCAGCCTAGTAGGAGTTTATCTGGTATTCTACCTTTCTATGATCCAGAAGTATCACGATGATCCAACTCATGTTTTGGATTTTAGCTCAGTGTAGTTTGACAAGGATCTATCGTATGTTGAGGTGACAATGGTTATTTTGGACAGGAAAGTCAGAAAGTTAAGGTCAAGAACATTACTTCAGTAAAGGTTTAGTGGAGGGGTCAGCAGGTCGAGGAGGCTACTTGGGTGACCGAGTAGGATATGTGCAACTATTATCCTCATCTTTTCACAGCTTCAGGTATGTCTGTATACTCGTTCGACGACAAACGTATGTTTTAAGAGGGTTAGGATGTGACAACCTGGCCGGTCGTCTTGAGAGTTATAGCCCCGATCCCTTATTAACTTCTTCCCCCGTATCTATTTTTTCTATTGTGACTTGTCGGGATGTTTTGTTTTGGTATTTGGAGTATTTTGGGACACTTAGTCCCTAAAAAAGGAGCTTAAGCCTTAGGATTTGGACCGTAGTCGGAAGTGTGTGAAGACGACTCTGTGAATGGAGTTTCGTTAGCTCCGTTAGGTGATTTTTGGCTTATGGGCGTGTCCGGGTTGTTTTTTTGAGGTATGTAGCTCATTTAGGCTTGAAATGACGAAAGTCAAAGTTTTGGATATTTTTATTGGTAGTGGAATTTTTGATATCAGTGTCGAATTCCTATTCCGAAAGTTGGAGTAGGTTCGTATGGTTGAATATGATTTGTGAGAAAAATTTATGGTCAACCGGGCGTGATTTGATAGGTTTTGGCATCGTTTGTTGAACTTGGAAGTTTCAAGTTCTTTAAGTTTGAATCGGAGGATGATTCGTGATTTTAGCGTTGTTTGATGTGGTTTGAGAGCTAGACTAAGTTCGTATGGTGTTTTATTACTGGCTGGTATGTTTCGTTGAAGTCCCGGGGGCCTCAGGTGTGTTTCGAATGCTTACTGGAGGAAATATTGGACTTAGGAAATTTTTGAAGTTTGTTGGTTTGTTTTGTTTCGCCCCTTTGGTGGGGGGACCGCAGGTGTGGGGCCGCACGTGCGGATGATTAAGCGCAAAAGCGGATTTGCAAGGAGTGGACAGGGGTCGCAGGTGCGAGGTGAGTTTCGCATCCCCGCAGATGCGTTGGAGAGATCGCAGAAGCGGTGAGGGACCGCAGAAGCGGACATATGTCCGCAAGTGCGCACACGCTGGTGTGACCTTTTGACGACAGAAGCGGGTGATGAGTTTTAAGTGAAAGTCGCACCTGCGATGGAAATTCCGCAGGTGCAGGACCGCAGATGCGATTGAAGGCTCGCAGAAATGAGATCTTCGGCAAAAAAAGGGACAAATTGAGGGTTTATGCCATTTTTCATCATTTGGACTTGATAGCTCGAAATTAGGTAATTATTCGAGGAAGATTTGGGGTAATAATTCCTAACTCTTTTTTTTTGTATTCCATTAATCTATAGTTGTTTCCTTCACTAAACTAAGGAAATTGGGTTAGAAATTTGGGGAAAATGGGAAAAAGTTCTTCAACCGAAGTTTTGAGTTTTTATTGGGATTTAGACATCAGATTTGGATAATTTTGGTACAAGTGAACTCATGAGTGAATGGGTCATATTTTGTGACTTTTTACCCAATTCTAAGACGTGGTCCCGGGGAGGCTTTTTACGGTGATTTCCAATTTCTTGCTTTAGCTTTGATTTCAGTAGCTAGATTAGTTCCTTATAGTTATATTTATGATACGTAATTGATTTTGGATAGATTTTGACCATTTAGAGTCGGATTTTCGTGGAAAGAGCATTGTTATAGATTGATTGAGCCTCGCTCGAGGCAAGTGGCTTTCCTAACCTTGTGGGAGGGGGGATAACTCCCATTAGGATTTGGTACTGTTTAATATGTGAGTGATGTGAGCATGAGGTGACGAGTACGTATATGGGCTAATTTTAGTAAAAAATCGATTTCTGCTAAGTAATAACATGTTTCCTTCTTATTTGAGTCATATCAACATGTGTAGTATCCTGTTAGAATATAATAGCATGTCTACTAGCCTTAATTGTTTATCTGAACTCCGCGCAGCATGTTTAGTGAAATATTTTGCTTTTACTTGACTTGTACTTAGTCTAAATTATATGATTTTGTGTTGTAGTTGTTGAAATCTATTGTTTGAGCTGTCTATTTACTTTGAGACTACGGAACGGTATTCCGGGAGATCCTCCTACATATTTACATTTGGGACTACGTAACGGTATTCCGGGAGATCTCCCTACATATTTACATTTGGGGCTATGGAAAGGTATTATGGGAGGTCCTCTATCTTGCATATTTACTTTGGTACTACGGAATGGTATTCCGGGAGACCCCCCTACACATTTACGTTTGAGACTACAAGACGGTATCTCAAGAGATCCCCTGTTGTTATTGTCATGCCACTTTTTCTCGCAAAATCGGGTTTCGACACGTGACAACTCTTTTAAGGAAGGGTGTTAAAAGAGAGAGTCGACACCTAACGGGTTTGAGGTGTGTTAGGGCACCTAGTTGCAAGTAACTCTGGTTTAACCAACTTGCATCACCAAAGAATGGGTAAGGGCTAAAATTACCTCGAGGAGAAGGTGTTAGGCATTCCTCGAGGTCCACAACTGTGGGTCTCGGCCGAACTCAGATTATATGAATTAGTCCAGAATAAAGAGAAAGACAAGCAGTTTGGCAAAATCTACTAATAAACAAATAATTGATTTTAAGACAGAAGGGGGGTCCTAAGTTTTTTAGCCTAAAGGATCACCCCGTCCAACATAAATAATACGTCGTAACTCCCTCGAGGTGGGGTGTTACTCGTATTATTCAGTAGGCATGGACTATCATATCCTGCTACCCGATTACTATCTTTATGTTGTTACTTAAGGTGCACTAATTGATTCTAAGTCGTACCTTATGCGTGCACTACCCGTCTCGTGCCTATGGTCCAGGAGGCGTTTGGACCTCTATGTTGGCTGGTTCTAGACTTAACTTAGGTTGCTTAAAAATGAGAAAATTAGGCGACACATAAAATAAGTTGGACTTCATGTAAAATCAATTAAGGTCTCAAGTTAGCCTCCGCACTTAGACAACAAATGCACGCAAACAAATTGAGAGTTTCAGAATTGAGACGAGTTAAAGTCATCAAATCCTATAGGCATGATTTCTATGTGGTTCTGGATTTTAATCGTGCATACAGTTTAATATGTAAGGCCATTTTAAACACAATTTATGAATGACTACAAAATGGCCTACTAACTACAGGTTATAAATGTCACGACCCAAAATCCCAACCACTAAGAGACGTGATGGCGCCTAACACCACACTTGCTAGGCAAGCCAATGTTAGATTCCATCTACAATATTCTATAGTTACACTGCTGAAATATAAATAACTTTATTTAAATCAACATCTTTCAACTGCCAAACATTCATAAACCTTCCACGATTCTTTGAGTTATCATAACTTCCCAAAAACCTCAATACTTATTTCCACTTATTTCAAAACCAACTAAATATAAATCATAGTATAAAAAGAGTTGCAAATTTAAAATAAATAACCCTATAACTATCCCCAGGGTTTGGTGTCGCTAATCCACAAACTACAAGGAATACTACACAGAATGTCTGAAAAGAAAGTGGTGAACTGTCTAAACAAAACGTAAACAGTAAATCATAAGGGAGAATACTCTCTGAGATCTGCGAACGCCGGCAGATGTACCTCGTGTCTCCAACGTGCACAGGTGGTCAATATAGATCTACTACTGCTGGAACGCGTCGAGATTTGTGCAAAAAGAGCACAGAGTGTAGCATCAGTACAACCGACCCCATGTACTGAGTAAGTGCCAAGCCTAACCCCGGCGAAGTAGTGACGAGTCTAGGTCGGGCTTCAACAACATTTAATGGTCTCATGACATTCTTCGGACTAATCCGCACTTTCATTCTTTCACTGTAAGTAAATCAATATCTCAATAATTTAAATAGTAATAGAATCGCTTCATTAAACTTCTCACACTTTCACTTCCTCTTTTCATTTAATAGAATTATAAGCGTTCGTATCATTTGATAAAAATCGTCCTCCCTTATTCCTCCTTAAACATTATCAATAATAACATAAAGAAATAATATGAACATTCTCCCTTATTCCTCCTTGTAGCGGCATGCAACCCGCTCCCACATGTCCTCCCTTATTACTCCTCTTTAACATATCTCCCTTATTTCTCCTGTTGCGACGTGCAACCCGATCCCACATGTCCTCCCTTATTGCTCCTTGTTGCGGCGTGCAACCCGCTCCCACAAGACATATCATATCAATACTTTCATAATTTCACAAGTTAGGCCAAGCCAATCACAACACTTTCAGTTAAACAAATATACATGATAAACTACGTTCATCTCAAAACTTTACCATTACCTCAGTATGAGGAAAAACCAACAGAATCATCACAGTATAACATTTATTTCACAACGAATCACTTATCAGTTACCTCAGCCAGTTATAGGATACAATGAGTCAACAACACTCTAACCAACAAATATAATGGGGACCAACAACAAGTCAAATAGTCAATTAAGGAGAGTAAACATAGAGTAGTTAAGACAAATAAGCAATTTAGTGGGGCAACGGGGAAGAGGATCATGCTTTACAGGACCTGGTGATGCATATGTACTCGCCACCACACCTATACATCACACCCATGCTATCCACATAACAAACAAGGGGGAATCATACTCCCTCATGCTAAGGTTAGGCCAAACACTTACCTCGAATGCCTAAAAATCAGTTCAACCTTCAATCAAGGCCTTACCCTTTGATTCCAACACCAATACGCTCGTATCTAATCACAATTTATTTAATTTCATTAATGAAGGCTAATTAGATGAAGTTTAATGCATGGAAAAGGTGTTCTTCCTAACTTTCAAAAATTGATTCCAGGCCCGCTTGGTCTAGATCCGAAGTTCGGACAAAAACCCGATTACCCATTCACCCCCGAGCCCGGGTGCATGATTGGTTTTGGAATCCGACCCCAATTGAGGGCTAAATTCCCAAATTGCCATGTTTTCCCCAAAATTCCCAATTTTTCCCATGAAAATATTTGATTCTAAGATGAAATCTTGTAATAGGATGTTAAGGAATGAAGAAAAGTAGTTTGAAATCACTTACAATTGTTTTGGAGAAGAAAGGGTCTTTTGAAAATCGCCTCTAGTATTTTAGGGTTTTTAAAAAGTGAAAAATAGCTGAAATCACGTTATATATATAGGTACCCCTCCCAGGCCCCCACCGCGGTCCGCGGAAAATCGACCGCGGCCGCGAGGGCCTTGTAACAGGCTCTCTGAACATCGGCCACCGCGGTCCGCGATAAATCGACTGCTGTCGCGAAGATTTGGCCACCTCTCTGAAGTTGGGCCACCACGGTCTGCGATAAAGCGGCCGCGGCCGCGAAGGGATCACCGCAGTCGCGATAAAACTACCGCGGCTGCGCTTCTCAGGTTTAGAGACCTGTTACTGAATGTTTGTTCAGTGATTTTTCAACTCTAATGCACCTCGAAACCTACCCAAAGTTGTCCCGAGCCCTCGGAACTTCAAACAAACGTTTACAAAACCTCAGGAACACATTACAGACTTATTCAAGTATTCAAAACACTGAATCATCATCATAACTATTGAATTACACTTCAAATCACATAAAAACTTCTCAACTCAACATTTTCCCACCTTCAGTTCAATTTCATAAATTTCAATACTGTTTCTTACCAGATTTCATAGATACACATTTCTCAACATATTGGATTCATCTTGGCTTCGTAACCATGATACGAGCCTCAATTACAGAGGTTTCCATCATCTTTCATTTTGACAGTCTTATATTTTTCAGCAAACATTTTTATTAGAATTTCATTATCTCATAGTCTTTTTCACATAAAGGCTTCCCGACTACGCGCCCGAGCTGCGCTACACAACATGGTGAGATAAAAGAAGGCTTACACGGCCTCGGGACACAGATTTCAATAAATTTATACCCGATGACTTTTCGGGTCATCACAATCTCCACCTCTAAAACAAACGTTCGTCCTTGAACGGACATAGAGATATACCTGGCTCGGGGAAAACATGGGGATATCGATCCCGCATATCAGACTCGGATTCCCAAGTCGCTTCCTCAACGGGCTGACCCCTCCATTGAACACGAACTGAAGGAAAACTTTTCGATCTCAATTTCCGAACTTGCCGGTCCAAAATAGCTACCGGCTCTTCCTCATAAGACAAGTCGTTGTATAATTGGACAGAGCTGAAATCTAGCACGTGGGACGGGTTACCATGATATTTCCAGAGCATTGACACATGGAACACCGGATGGACTGAGGATAACCCTGGAGGTAATGCAAGCATGTAGGCTACCTCCCCCACCTTATCAAGAATCTCAAATGGCCCGATGTACCTAGGGCTCAATTTGCCGTTCTTTCCAAATCTCATAACACCCTTCATGGGCGACTCACGGAGCAATACTCTATCTCCAATCATAAATGCTACATCACGAACTTTACGATCGTCATAACTCTTTTGCCTAGACTGCGTTGCACAAAGCCTCTCCTGAATAATCTTTACCTTATTTAAGGCCTCCTGAACTAACTGTGTACCCAATAGTTTAGCCTCCCCAGGCTCAAACCATCCAACTGGCGATCTGCACCGCCTACCATATAACGCTTCATAAGGAGCCATCTGAATGCTTGACTGATAACTATTATTATAAGCAAATTCTGCTAATGACAAGAATCGGTCCCATGCACCTCCAAAATCGATAACACAAGCGCGGAGCATGTCTTCCTATATCTGAATAGTACGCTCAGACTGCCCATCAGTTTGAGGATGAAATGATGTGCTGAGATCGATCTGGGTACCCAACTCATTATGCAATGCTCTCCAGAAATGCGAGGTGAACTGACGACCTCGATCTGATATGATGGATATCGGCACACCGTGCAACCGCACTATCTCCTGAATATATAATTCGGCTAACCTCACTGAAGTATAAGTACTAGCCAGTGGAACGAAGTGTGCTGACTTAGTCAGTCTATCAACAATAACCCAAACTGAATCGAACTTCCTTAGAGTCCGTGGGAGTCCAACAACGAAGTCCATAGCAATGCGCTCCCACTTCCACTCAGGAATCTTTATCTGCTGAAGTAGACCACCAGGTCTTTGATGTTCATATTTCACTTGCTGACAATTCAAACAACGAGATACATAAGCCACAATATCCTTTTTTATTCTTCTCCACCAATAATGTTGTTTCAAGTCTTGATACATTTTCGCTGCACCTGGATGAATAGAATACCTAGAACTGTGAGCCTCCTCAAGGATCAACTCACGAATGCCGTCAACATTAGGCACACAAAGCCTACCTTGCATTCTCAAAATACCGTCATCCCAATCGTAACCTGCTTGGCATCACTGTGCCGAACCTTGTCTCTAAGGACTGCCAAACGTGGATCATCATCCTATCGCTCCCGGATACGATCGATTAGTGAAGACTGAGCGACAGTACAAGCTAGAATGCTGCTGGGAGAAATATCTAACCTCACGAACTGATTTTCCAAAGTCTGAATAACTGAAGCCAACGGTCTCTCGCCGACCGAAAAATACGCAAGGCTGCCCATACTCACTGCCCTCCTACTCGATGCATAGGCCACAACATTGGCCTTTCCCGGATGATACAATATCGTGACATCATAATCTTTTAATAACTCTAACCACCTCCGCTGTCTCAAATTTAGATCTTTCTGTTTGAATAAGTACTGGAGGCTACGATGGGCAGTAAAAATCTCACACGGCACACCATAAACGCACTGTCTCAAAATTTTCAAAGCATGCACAATAGCTGCCAACACTAAGTCATGGACAAGATAATTCTTTTCATTGACTTTCAACTGACGAGACGCATACGCAATCACCCTGCCGTTCTGAATCAACACTGCTCCAAGACCCACTCTAGAAGCATCGCAATACACTGTGAAAGAACCCGAATTTGATGGTAATACCAACACTGGTGCTGAAGTCAAGGCTGTCTTGAGCTTTTGAAAGCTCGCCTCGCACTCATCTGACCATTTAAATGGAGCATAATTCTGAGTCAACTTAGTCATTGGGGCTGCTATGGATGAAAACCCCTCAACAAAACAACGGTAGTAACCGCCCAAACCCAAGAAACTCCTATTTTATGTGGCTGTGGTAGGTCAAGGCCAGTTCTTGACTGCCTCTACTTTCTTAGGATCAACTTGAATACCCTCTGCTGATACGATGTGACCCAAAAAGGCTACTGAATCTAAGCCAAAACTCACATTTAGAAAACTTAGTATACAATTGATTATCCCTCAAAGTCTGGAGTGCTATACGAAGATGCTGCTCATGCTCTTCCCGAATGCGGGAATATATAAGAATATCATCAATGAACACGATTACAAAGGAATCCAGATGCGGCTTGAAAACCCGATTCATTAAGTCCATAAAGGTTGTTGGTGCATTAGTCAGTCCAAAGGACATCACCAACAATTCATAGTGCACATACCTCGTACGAAAAGATGTCTTAGGGATATCAGAAGTCCTAATCTTCAGTTGATGATAGCCTGACTCCAAGTCAATTTTCAAAAACACTCTAGCACCCTGAAGCTGGTCAAATAGGTCGTCAATCCTAGGCAATGGATATTTATTCTTGATAGTAACTTTCTTTAACTGTATGTGTTCTATACACATTCTCATTGACCCATCCTTTTTCTTTAAAACCAAAACTGGTGCACCCCAAGGTGAAACACTGGGTCTTATGAAACCCTTATCTAACAAATATTGCAACTGTTCTTTTAACTCATTCAATTATGGTGGGGCCATCCGATATAGAGGAATAGAAATGGGCGGAGTGCCCGGAGCAACATCAATACTAAAATCAATATCTCTGTCTGGTGGCATACCCGGCAGATCTGAAGGAAATACCTCAGGAAATTCACGCACAATCGACACCGACTCTATGGAAGGAACCTCATCATCAGAATCACGAATATGAGCCAAATAAGCCAAATACCCTTTATCCATCATACGACGAGCCTTAGCATATGAAATCACTCGGCTGGGAGAACGACTAGGAATTTCTTTCCATTCTAATCTAGGCAATCCCGGTAAGGCTAAAGTAACAGTTTTGGAATGACAGTCTAAAATGGCATAGTAGGGTGACAACCAATCCATACCTATTATGATATCAAAATCAACCATGTCTAGAAGTAGAAGATCAACACTAGTTTCAAGACCTTTAATGGCTACCACACACGAACGATATACTCGATCTACATCAATAGCATCCCCTACCGGTGTAGACATATGAACAGGAACACTCAAGGGATCACGGGGCACATTCAAACATGAGGAAAAATAGGAAACGTACGAATAAGTAAACCCCGGATCAAACAAAACATAAGCAACTCTATCACAAACTTAGATGGTACCTGTAATAACAACGTCTGAAGATTCAGCCTCTGGCCTAGCTGGAAAAGCATAAAGATGGGGTTGAGCCCCACCACCCTGAACAACAACTCTGGGAGGACCTCCACCTCTAGCAGGCTGGCCTCTACCTCTAACATTCTGGCCTCTACCTCTAACTGCCTGACCCCTACCCCTAGCTGGCGGGGCAGGTAATGCTGCAACTGGTGCCGGAACTATGGAACGAGAGCCCTGGTACTGCTGCTGACTACCCAAAAGCCTTGGGCAAACTCTACGAACATGCCCATATTAACCACACTCAAAACATCCATCATGATATGAGGACTAACCCTGATGAACCAGCTTCCCTCGATAATAACTCTGCAAAGGAGGTGCTCTAATAAGAGCTGAAGGAACACTGTAGGCTGACTGAGCAGAAGAAGGTACATAAGAACCACGACCCCCAGAATTACCTTGTGAAACCTGTATGGCTGAATGAAATGGCCTGGATGAATGACCTCTGCTAAATGAAGTCCCACCTCTATATGAGGTACCACTGAAAACACCTGAGTGACGAGGTCTCTTGTCTGACCCCTGACCTCCTATCCCAAGAACTGACTCAACTCTCCTAGCTATGTTCGCTGCATCCTGAAGAGAAATCTTAGACACTGTTTCCATAGCCATCTGCAACCTGATGGGCTGAGCAAGGCCCTCAATAAACCGCCTAACCCTCTCCCTCTCTATGGGCAAAATAAGAGAAGGAAGCCTAGCCAAGTCCAGAAAACGAGTCTCATACTGAGTCACACTCATACTACCCTGCTGAAGTCGCTCAAACTGACGACGCTTATCCTCCCGAGTGGTGACAGGCAAGAACTTCTTCATGAAAAGATGGGAAAATTTATCCCAAGTCAAGGCAGGTGATCCAACTGGATTAGTCAACAAGTAATCTTTCCACCATTGCTTGGCGGAACCAGTCATCTGAAAAGCAGCGAAGTCGACCCCATTGGTCTCCAAAATACCCATATTACTCAACACCTCATGACACCTGTCCAAATATTCCTATGGATCCTCTGAAGTAGCACCACTGAAATGGAAAGGAAATAACTTGATGAACCTTTCGAGTCTCCACAAAGCATCTGCTGACATGTCTTCCCCATTGGCAGGAGGCACTGCTACGATTGGCTAAATGACCCCAACGATGTTGGCCACTGGAGTCTGAACTTGCGGAGTAGTCTGAACTGGGGTACGAGTAGTAGGAGTTGGGACTCCTCCTCCAGCCTGAGATACGGCTGCTGCAGCAGGAAAGGTACTCGTCTGGGCCACACTCTCCATCAGACCCACTAAATGGACCAAAGCATCCTGAAGGACTGGGGTAGCAATAAACCCCTCGGGAACCTTAGCTTGCCCGACTGGAACAGTTTGAGCCGGAACCTCCTCATCAATCTCGATCTGGGGTCCCTCAGTTGTGGCTCCTTCCTGAGCAGTGGGTTGAGTTTTGCCCCTGCCTCGGCCTCTGCCCCTAGTATGAGCTGCTGGAAGTCCAAAATTCTGGTTAGCGGAAGATGAAGCACGTGTTCTTGCCATCTGTGAGAGAGTAGAATAATTTGAATCGGTATTAGAGGTGAAAGAATCGCACGATAGAGTAGAAATAAAAATGGAATTGTTTCCTAACTCAATAGCTTCTGAGAGACAAGTACAAACGTCTCCGTACCCATCCTTCAGACTCTACTAAGCTTGTTTGTGGATTGTGAGACCTAAGTAAGCCTAGTGCTCTGATACCAACTTGTCACGACCCAAAATCCCAACCACTAAGAGTCGTGATGGCGCCTAACACCACACTTGCTAGGCAAGCCAATGTTAGATTCCATATACAATATTCTATAATTACACTGATTAAATATAAATAACTTTATTTAAATCAACATCTTTCAACTGCCAAACATTCATAAACCTTCCGCGATTCTTTGAGTTATCATAACTTCCCAAAAACCTCAATACTTATTTCCACTTATTTCAAAACCAACTGAATATAAATCATAGTATAAAAAGAGTTGCAAATTTAAAATAAATAACCCTATAACTATCCCCAGGGTTTGGTGTCGCTAATCCACAAACTACAAGGAATACTACACAGAATGTCTGAAAAGAAAGTGGTGAACTGTCTAAACAAAACGTAAACAGTAAATCATAAGGGAGAAGACTCTCGGAGATCTGCGAACGCCGGTAGATGTACCTCATGTCTCCAACGTGCACGGGTGGTCAATATAGATCTACTGATGCTGGAACGCGTCGAGATTTGTGCAAAAAGAGCACAAAGTGTAGCATCAGTACAACCGACCCCATGTACTGAGTAAGTGCCGAGCCTAACCCCGATGAAGTAGTGACGAGGCTAGGTCGGGCTTCAACAACATGTAAAGGTCTTATGACCACAATTAACAATAAAGCTGAAATCTAAGTAAAAAGGAATTAACAAAACTGAAATGAAATGTAAGCTCAGCTATAACCAATTCTCCTGACTATTCCGCACTTTCATTCTTTCACTGTAAGTAAATAAATATCTCAATAATTTAAATAGTAGTAATAGAATCGCTTCATTAAACTTCTCACACTTTCACTTCCTCTTTTCATTTAATAGAATTATCAGCGTTCGTATCATTTAATAAAAATTGTTCTCCCTTATTCCTCCTTAAACATTATTAATAATAGCATAAAGAAATAATATAAACATTCTCCCTTATTCCTCCTTGTTACGGCGTGCAACCCGCTCCCACATGTCCTCCCTTATTACTCCTTCCTAACATATCTCCCTTATTTATCCTGTTGCGGCATGCAACCCGATGCCACCTGTCCTTCCTTATTGCTACTTGTTGCGGCGTGCAACCCGCTCCCACCAGACATATCATATCAATACTTTCATAATTTCACAAGTTAGGCCAAGCCCTTCACAACACTTTTGTTTAAACAAATATACATGATAAACTACGTTCATCTCACAACTTTACCATTACCTCAGTATCAGGAAAAACCAACAAAATCATCACAGTATAACATTCATTTCACAACGAATCACTTATCAGTTACCTCAGCCAGTTATAGGACACAATGAGCCAACAACACTAATCAACACTCTTACAAAAAAATATAATGGGGACCGAAAACTACTCAACAAGTCAAATAGTTAATTAAGGAGAGTAAACATAGAGCAGTTAAGACAAATAAGCAATTTAGTGGGCCAACGGGGAAGAGGATCATGCTTTACAGGACCTGGGTGATTCATAGGTACTAGTCATCACACCTATACATCACACCCATGCTATCCACATAACAAACAAGGGGGAATCCTACTCCCTCATGCTAAGGTTAGGCCAAACACTTACCTCGAATGCCTGAAAATCAATTCAACCTTCAATCACGGCCTTACCCTTTTGATTCCAACACACATATGCTCGTATCTAATCATAAGTTATTAATTTCATTAATGAAGGCTAATTAGATGAAGTCTAATGCATGGAAAAGGTGTTCTCACTAACTTTCAAAAACTGATGCCGGGCCCGCTTGGTCCAGATCCGAAGTTCGGACCAAAACCCGATTACCCATTCACCCCCCGAGCCCGGGTGTATGATTGGTTTTGGAATCCGACCCTAATTGAGATCTAAATTCCCAAATTTCCATGTTTCATGTTTTTCCCAAAATTCCCAATTTTTCCCATGAAAATCTTTGATTCTAAGATGAAATCTTGTAATAGGATGTTAAGGAATGAAGAATAGTAGTTAGAAATCACTTACAATAGTTTTGGAGAATAAAGGGTCTTTTCAAAATCGCCTCTAGTATTTTAGGGTTTTTAAAAAGTGAAAAATAGCTGAAAATACGTTAGTTTTATAGGTACCCCTCCATGGCCCCCACCGCAGTCCGCGAAAAATCGACTGCGGCTGCGAGGACCTTGTAACGGGCTCTCTGAACATCGGCCACCGCAGTCCGCGATAAATCGACCGCGGCCGCGAAGATTTTGCCACCTCTCAGATGTTGGTCCACCGCGATCCGCAATAAAGCGACCGCGGCTGCGAAGGGATCACTGCGGTCGCGATAAAACGACCGCGGCCGCGCCTCTCAGGTTCATAGACCTGTTACTGCATGTTTGTTCAGTGATTTTTCAACTCTAATGCACCCCGGAACCTTCCCAAAGCTGTCCCGAGTCCTCGGAACTTCAAACAAACATTTACACAACCTCTGGAACACATTACGGACTTATTCAAGTATTCAAAACACTAAATCATCATCATAACTATTGAATTACACTTCAAATCACATAAAAACATCTCAACTCAATATTTTCCCACCTTCAGTTCAATTTCATAATTTTCAATACTGTTTCTCACCAGATTTCATAGATACACATTTCTCAACATATTGGATTCATCCTGGATTCGTAACCATGACACGAGCTTCAATTACACAGGTTTCCATCATCTTTCATTTTCATAGTCTTATATTTTTCAGCAAATATTTTTATTAGAATATCATTATCTCATCGTCTGTTTCACATAAGGGCTTACGGGCTACGCGCCCGGGCTGCGCTACACAACATGGTGAGATAAAAGGAGGCTTACACGGCCTCGAGACATAGATTTCAATAAAATTTTACGGGATGACTTTTCGGGTTATCACAATAAGCGATTAAAGCCTATAAGCATGCTATGTAGGTGGTTTACATAGTAGTTGGCATATATTCAGAATTACTCAGTTTGATATGATAATCATGCTTTCTAATAGTGTTCAACAAGACAGTATTAATAGTAGCACTTAAAATCTAACATAATTACCCCTATAGGCATGATTTCTATAATTAGCGATTTAAATTGATTTTAGCTCCTATAGCCATGTTTCCTAAATGATCAATTATAACAACAACACATTAAAATCCGATAGGCTTGATTTCTAAAATACAGATTTGTAGAATATGAGCTAACATGATTATATGGTCACAGTGTCTGATGGATATGCTATAATGCAAATTGAACATTGGTTACTTTATTTCCTATAGCCATGGTTTATATCATGTGGAAGTAAAACGAATTAAACACCTACAAGCATGTCGTCTAACATACAGTAGCAGAACATATTTAAGCAAAGTAAACACCTATAGGCAGGTTTTCTACCCATTTCATGCAAATATTAAAATAAACTCATTTCCCAATTTTACTAACACCCCAATTGTTATTACAATATTATTACAAGCCCAATGAATGAAGTAAATTACAGAATTACATAATAGCTATACTGAGCCTACAGTAGGCCCAAAGTATACCTAGAATAGCTAGGCCTTCAACACAATTCACAACAACCCAGAAGTCATATCTTCATTTTACATAAAGCAGCCAAAATCCAGCTGATTCAGCCAGTAGGTAAAAGGCTGAGTTGAGAAATAAGGAAGGTGGCAAAGAATCATGACCCTAGTGTGTCAGAGTTCCCAAGGGCTTCAAGATCCCCGGGCAGTGCTCACACTAGGGAGGTTAATAGAGGAAATTCAGGGAATGACTAAGGACCAAGTCCTAGTGTGTTAGAGTTCACAAGGGTCTCAATTGGACCCCGAGCAGTGCTCACACTAGGGAGGCTAATGATAAAACTCAAGTAGCCTTGGCTTTCAGCCGACTAAGAATGAGAACTCAAACGAGCCAAGATAACAAGTGAAAGAGATTAAACTAAGGTTGAGGTACAACACTGAAGGATACTAACATAGTCAAGTGGAGCACATAGAGCAGATAATCAAACATGTCGTTGGGTTTAAAGAACATACATAGCAAAGATTCAGAAGAACAAGTTCAACACCTAGTGTATTGATAGTCACATATTAACAAAGCAGGTTTGCAGGATTGGTATTCACATTATCATAGTATAGAAAAGGTTCAAATTATACTAAGTATGGATGCTAGTGTATCAAGAAAAGAATCATATTAATTGGAAACAGAATTTAGACAGGATGAGAACAGATCATTGCAACTACTGGAAGTCAAGAAGATCAAAACATACTAAAGGCATACTAACAGGATCAAACATGTTATATAGGCAGGATATCATCACAGCAATTCAGAATATGATAGGAAATAGACTTCTGCAATATAGTGAGTGTACATACTCATGTTTTGCATACAGTTGACTAGGAGACTAAAAGGGGTACGAATTACTCAAAATCCATTTTAGGCATGTTTCAAATTGTCAACATAAGGAGGTCAAAGACTAACGAGGCCTAAAATTTGAAGTAAAACAATCAGAATTGCACACAAAAACAACCCAGAAAACACATTAAACTACAATCTCTAGAAATGAAAACATGTGCAAATCACGGATACATAGGAATGAAATTGCGAGGTCTAGTGACTTACCAGTTAAGCGAAAATACAAGAAAGAACAAAAGTCCACAATATTCTGAATATCAACAAGAAGCAAGAACCCAGAATTTAGTGACCTTAGCTTTCAGTCCGCCAAGAACCAAAGTATAGAACAAGAAAGTAAAAAAATAACATAACAGAACTTTAGATTTTAGAGAGATTATAGCGAAAAAGTCCTTTTGCTAAAGGGGAATGGGGGAGGGGTTTATATAGTGACAATAATTGAACAAGTAAACAAGGAAAACTGTAAAATCAAACATAAATAAGGAAGTATTAACATGCAGAATCAAATAAAATCGGATTAGGGAAAAATAGGTAACCCTAGTTGACAAAAATCGAAAATTGGTCGGGAATACTGGCTAATCGGACCCATATAGACATGGCCAGGCTGTATATGGACTAAATATTATCCAAATTCAAACAGTTGAAGCTAATCTCATTTGATTCAGAGATTTATACTTGCCAAAGTAAAGAAAGTACTTATGTAACATCAAAATCGAGTAAGAAACGACGAGCCGGAGCATAAATAGAAAGGGAATCATAGAGTGATTCCATGTTGAAGTCGGATTTCTAATAGAATAAGAGATACGGTGGATAGGGTTTGACAGCAGAGGAGAAGAGAGAATTTAGGGGCGGCGTTTTAAGAGGAATGGGTTAGGGTTGGGTTATTGAGATATAAGGAGATGGATTGGTTCATTAGGGCTCGTTAATCATTTGAGATCAACGGCCAAGATGAAAGTGTAGGGTTGGGCGGGTCGTTTAAATGGGTACCGACCAGGTTAGAATAGAGGGTTGGGTTAATTGATTTGGGTTGGGGGTTATTTGGGCTAGGGTGTTATATTTTGGCCCAGTAATTGGTCCGAAAATAGGTAGGTTTTTAGGCTAGTTTTTAAATACCCAAAATTTAATAAAAATAATTTATAAGATTAATTAATAAATAAAAAATATTATTTGCACACTAAAATAATTAAAAATAATTACTTAACATTATAAAAATATAAAGAGTCATTTTCCGCATAAATAATGTAATTGTACATGAATATGGGCTATTATTGCAAATATGTGCAATTAGCCTCATGGCTTATTAGCATGTCCTTGAATGTTCTCCCTTCCTTAGACTCAACATGTTTATATCCCCCTTTAGATTCTACTTCAATTATGTTTCTCTGATTATTAGTCTAAACATTTGTGTGGTAATACAACCTGTACTTTATGATTGCTTTGTTTTATGTAGTTCTGAAATACCTACTGTACCTTAGACCCTTGAATCCCCTTAGGATTTCTTTGACTCTAAACCCATGTATGACTCTGCCTATTGTGTATACTTACATGCTCTATACTTGTCCCCAATTCCTCATCACCCTGTTTGTGGTTGCTGAACTTGTCTTAGTTCTTGTTCTACATGTGTTGTTCCTGAGATTAGAATGTTGTTTGTTCTGCCCTACTCTTTTCAAACTATTTTATTGAATAAAAATCTTCTACTGTTTTCAAAACTCATTTTTGAACCAGTCTTTCTTGTTTAAACTGTTTTCCTACTCAAATCTCTCCAAAACTATGTCAAGCACTCTCACTTTATTCCTAGATTCTTAAGTTCCACCCCCTCAGTGTGAGCACTACTTTGGGAACCTCTTGAGTTCCCTCTGAACATTGACACACTGAGGTTGGTATTTCCACACTGCACATGTTTTACTCTTGGTTACTATGTCTGGGTGTGAGCATTGCCCGGGAGCCCCTGTGGTCCTTAGGGAACTTTGACACACCCGGACTATGAAAGGCTATGAAACACCAAAGGCATTGAGTTTTGGAGGATCTGGGTCTAAGTGAAGGCTCCCTATAGAAGTATTTTCTTAATTTCCCTCTGGTTATGTAATTCATGATTCTTGGCCATATTTGGGAATGGATAGTGAAAAGGGGAGTGTAGTTATATAGGTTATCTATATTAATGGGTAGCAACCATGCCTTAGGTTTACATTTCATATATGCACATTAGAATCCATGCTTAGGGCTCAATGCATCCCAAGCATGTCATAAATATCATGTTCTTAGGTTTACTGCTTCAGCATCTCATTTGGCCTTGATTATCACTTAGAAATCCTGTTTCTAGGCTAAGTAACAATATTAACCCAACAACTATTGATCTTGCATTAGAAACCATGCTCTTTAGGTCCTATGTACACTGTCTCAGCATATTCTCCCTCTTGTCGCCTAGGAAATCATGTTTTAAAATATGTTAACGACTGTTATTTTACATTACGCTATGCACTGCAATGTTTTAGGATAAATACGATAATAAATAGGTCCTCTACATATTTTAAACCTGTTTCTGACACTGAAACGTTCATACATTAAAAACGTCAGGTTTAGGTCTTGCATAATTCTGCATTTTTCCATGCATTAAATATCATGCTTCAGGACTGCATTTGTATTCTCTTAGGCACCCCCTCTCTTGAAAGGGTAGAATATGGATATGATGACCAATGCGCTAATACCATGTGTAGCCCCTCTTTGAGGAGTGTCTATCGGGTATTGCATTGATGTGATCCATATTATTTTAAACCTAGGATATCATTTCTCTCAAATACTAGGTTATAATATTTTCAAAACTTCGTAAAACACTTGTTTGTTTAATGTTTGAAACCCCCTCTTACGTGTTATTTGCTAATTGCACAAATTCACGAAAACTATGTGGCAGGGAACCACATCTGTGGATCCTAAGGGGTGCCTAACACCTTCGCCTTGGGATAACTTCAAGCCCTTACCCAATCTCTGGTTAGCAATCTAGCTTGGAAATAAAAACCCCTTGGTGCCCTAACGCACCTTAATCTGTTAGGTGGCGACTCTCTTTTAACAACCTATTTCCTTTAAAAGAGTTGTCAGAATGTCATAAACCCGATCTCCGCAAGGAAAAAGGGGGCGTGACACCGGTGATGGTATTTTCTTCGGCACCGGTAAGTCACTGAATCCGGTAATGTCCTCGGAAGTAGTAGATTCAAGCCTATCGAAGAAACCGTGGAGATCGATCCGATGACTGTACAGCATGATGTCCTCTCCAATCGTGGTATCCGAAATATGGGGGGATTCCGAAATATCAACCACCCCGAGCTTGATCCCAGGAACCTCTTCCATTATTTGGGAAGCCTTACCTCCAGTTTCTCTTTCTACCGTCTTAGTTGGGGACGGGGCGGTCTCTGTTATTTCCGATTCAGGGACCTCGGCCGAAGCTCCCTAATCGACTGCCTCCGGTTTGAAGGGCTTTTGTACCAAAGTGGTAGCTCGCACACGAGCCACTAGCTTAGAATTGTCCTTTTCTTCTTCTTCTTCCTCTTCGGACTCATCTCTTAATCTGCGGATTGAGTCCGAGGATAGTGCACGAGCATCCACCTTGGGCTTACGAAGTTTCCTCGCCGGTTTTTTCTTTTCCAAGCCCAAGGGACTCGGAGCCCTTCTTCTCTTTCTCACTTTGGCCGACTTTGGAGATGATGGTTGGGGAAGAATCTCTTCACCACCAGAAGGGGGTCTCATCGCAATATCCTTCCCTAGACCTGCAAAATAAAGAGATATAGGTTAGTTTTAGGAAAGGCTGAAACAACAAACAATACAAAACATAAATTTACCATGGTTGCAGGCCTCCTACAGACCTTTTGATAGCTCTATCCAAGCACGTTCGGAGTAGGGCCCCTGAGACTTTTCGACCCATCGCTTCAATTCTTGAACCGGATCCGGCATCTGGGCCACAGCTGCAACACCAAAATAGAAATAAGGAAAAGTAAAAGGAAGTGGAAACGGTAAAGCAAGCATCCAAGGTAAAAGCACCTATGATTCATGTTCCACCTCTCTAGGAATGGCATCTTCGGCAGGGATCAGGTCTGATGTCCTTATTCGGAATAATTTGCCCATCCAGCCTTGACCACGGGACTCGTCGATACTGGAGAACGGGGCTTTGTTGGCCCGACGTGCAAGCTTAATCAGCCCCCCTCGATAGAGTCGAGGACTGTAAAGGCGCATGAGATGGTCGAGGGTGAAAGAACATCCCTCGATCTTGCTCGTGAAGAAAGGAGGAGAACGACGATTCTCTAGAACGAAGATTAGATTTGGCCTAGGGTGACACTATATTTTTTGCAGAAGGCAACTACTATGGGGTCTAAGGGACTAAACGTAAAAGGGTAAGTGTAAACCCTTAGGTACCCCTCTACGTAGGTGGTGATCGATTCCTCAGGAGAGGGAACAACCACATCTTTATTCTCCCAGTTGCATTCCTCCTTGACCTTATCGAGAATGTCCTCGGTGATGGTGCATATGTATCTTGACATCGACTCGCATCGGCCCTGCACTGAGGGGGTCTTCTCTATTTTAAATTAGCAACGGTCAGGCATCCCGTCGGAACGAATCCCTCAAGGTGGGGCTCCACCGCAGTCGCATCGTTGGCGGGACGCGATGAAGAAACAACCTTTTTTTGCGGCACGGTTTTAGTAGTGTTGGCCATTATGAAAAGCAAATAATAGAGTAAGGGTGTTGATTGGAGTTCAAGGAATTTGGATATGGAAATTATGAAGTAAGGATTCTTTGAAAGCAAGAGTAGAGAGGGCGTTGATTGTAAATGTTTGAATGAGGGAAGATTGAGGTTTTTATAGGTTGAAGGCGACGGTTCAAAACCGGTAGTGGCCGACTAGCGCCTGATAGGCATTTAATGCCTTGGTAACTGGACCAACGAGACATTTCATCGCTTATGTCGTGGTCGAGCTTGTCACTGACGTCATCACTAATAGAGATGGAGTTCGAAAATTCATGTCGTTTCTCATCATCTTATTTGAGAAATGAGGGGACTATCTGTATACGGTTAGAACAGGCCTACCCTTCTTATGGCTAATCGAGGTTGGATCATGATAGGCTACGGTTTGGCGTCGTGTTATATCAAGCCTCAATACGAAGTTAGATTGTTGAACCCTAATTCAGAGCCTGGTCAAGGACGAGATCAGCCAAGACCAAGACCAAGCGGCACGGAGATCGAGCGAGATCGAAGGAGGTTTTACCTAGTCAAGTAACGGTAAGCCGAAACATCTGTATCGAGCAAGGATTATGGCGAAAATCTCGGCACGTATCAAGATGATGCCTGTTAACTAGCCAATCATGGGATTTCTTACTGTATTTAGAATTGTACCGTAAGTAAAACTCATCTACTATATATAAGGGATCTAATCATTTGTAAAGGCATCAAATTTACATAACTCAAAGCAATATACTATTTTTTAAGCTCGCAATACTTTGTTATTTTATTTATATCTCACTCTGCTCATTCCTTTGGTTCGAGGGTAACCTGTCTCGAGGGCCAAAGTTGCACGTCTCATTTGGTTTGCTTTATTTTTCTTTACAATAAATTTTTAATATCAATTTACATATTTTCTCAGTTTGTGCCAAGTAAAATCAGGTGTTCTTAAAACCACATATAAATTCAATTGTTATTCGTTTTTAGGTAAACAATGTTGTACTCAATAAGATTAATGGATAGTACTAGGTAGGGTGCAATAATAAGTTTCGTGTTTTGTATAAAATACATAATACATTTACACTCAGTATCATCTAAAACCAAGAGATTAATAATGTTAGTAGTAATATAATTGTAAAGTCCTCAAATGGCTCTAATATCTTAATTACAATGTGAAGGATTCGAATTCAAGGCTAACTCAAATGGAAAAACTACTAACTAAACATGTATTAATTAATCTCAGTTCCTACGGCATTTAATCAATTATCAACATATAACAGCTCTTTAGTTATGCACGTAAACCACCTTTGTCCTTGTTGGTTATTCGTGATGCACCCGATTTCTTCAATAGTTGGACATGCCTTTATTAAAAAACCAATATTTTGGCTTGTAAAGATTTTCTAGGTGACAACATGAAGATTTTTATTCAAACAAGAACCATCCGTCCATCCAAATACCAAGGAAATAATAATGTTGATTAGGCTTGGATTGAACAGTTGAAGTAACGGAATAGATTTCTTAATACTCAACTCTACAAGAATAGTGGAAGCATACATCCGTCCCTGATGCTCCAAAAGTTACATATTTCGGACGATCAGACATGGATGCAACTGCAATTTTAGAGGACCCGACCTGCATAATCGGAAGCAAGGGAATAATTCTAAATAAATATTTTTTTGTTCCTCATAGAAAATTTTCGTCTAAGTTGTCGAAAAGATTCCAATGAATTGGGCTACCTATCCAATTCTGGAAAGGATCTTCAAGTCCTGGATTATATATGTCTCTGGAAAATATCTCCAAAGTATCTGAATTTTGGAACAACTCGTTTGACCCTATTTCCAAATTACTCTCATTCATTTCATCTAACCTGCAACTAGATATTGAATTTTGAATATTCTGTTGCTCCTGTAGAAAGTCTAATGAAGGTAAAGTTTCTAGCAGTTCCAGATTCCTATTGATCTCTTCATTTTCTAAAGAATCCTGTTGCTTAATATCGTCATTTTTATGATCAGGTTGTTCAATGGGCTTGTGTGTTAAAGGGTCTAAGCCAAGGAGCTTTAGCTTCTTCTTGATCCTTGTATTCCAGTGATTCTTGATTTCATTGTCTGTACGCCCTGGAAAATGCGCGGCTATTTTCGACCACCTGTTATTAAAAGTATTTACACTATAATTAGGCCGCTTTAATTATTACTAATGGAATTAGGAACTTCGGAAAATAGTGTAACATTTTATAACAGGTTAATACCTATTGCCAAGCTGAGAATGAAGCTTGATGATCATGTCTTCCTCTGCTTCTGACAGTGCTCCTCTTTTGAGATCTGGCCTAAGATAATTTATCCACCTTAATCTACAGCTCTTTCCACATCTCATTAGCCCTTCAATATCATTATAAAAGCCCATCAAATTCTAAGCACATCTCGAGGAAACTTTTTAATTTTTTTCATAATTTCTTTTAATATTTTTGTGTGTTAGTACCAGATAACTCCATCTACTATCAAATCAGTTAAAACAAAAAAAGAACAAAAAATATCAAGTCAGTTATCCAATGTAGGGATTGAAGAAGTTACACTAAAATCTACTATTTTTATTACAAGGAATATAGCTACTATAAATTATCAACTTAATCAAGGCAAAAAAGTTTGCTTACACTCGATATTACATCATGCAAACTAATGCAGACGAATTTGTTACTCATATTTAAATTGTTTAGGTTGGTGTAAGAATTTCGTGCACATATGTTGTACTACCCTACTATTCGAGAAGATTAGGGTGAAAATGACATAAACTTAATTATAGACACCCAGTATCTAAACCGACCAATTAACACATGACAATGTCTTTTATATGCACTTTTATCAATAACGATTGTTGATTAATACTATGTGTTGTCGCATGAATACATCATTTAATCATGGTCAACGTACTAATTTATATAATTTAGTTAAGCATTGGGTATGAATAAGTTTTTTTCGCGTGAAATCTCATGTTTCTCATAACATAAGTGTGGCTAGTTAAGCTACGCTCATTTGAGATAAAAACCAAATCATTTCTTCAAATGCATGAAAAATACTACTAGTAAAGTAGTAGTAATTAAAGACTGTTGATTAATTCTTGGGAAACTATCAATTACCTGCTAATTTTGGTACAAGGCGCCAGCATTGTATTCCATTGTTGAGGATGAAATTCATAAGCTTATGATCTTCTTCAATAGTCCAAGGACCTCTTTTGAGTCCAATCTTGTCACAACAAGGTTGTCTTCCCATATTTTTGGGGAACTAAACTTCGAAAGAAAACCTAAACTTGAAGAAGTTTCATTCAGTCAAGGAAATTAATTAAACTTGGGATCAGCAGCCAAAATGTAGCTTATAAACAAAAGCAAAGATTCTGCCAACTCATCCACATATTGAAATGCCATTTCTTTTTTATGAGTTTACTCATAATTGAGGAAGAAAGAATCAACCTTTGAAACAATATTAAAATCAATATGTCTGGTTTCCTTATCATTGCCAAAAAGAACTATTTGCAATTAACAAAATGAAGAAACAGACGTGAGTTCTTGTCGTTGACATGTTTTTATATATGCCCACGATGTTTTCTCCAATTGAATTTTGTAAAAAGTAAAACATTATAAATTTCTAAAAAGATTCTTGGAGTTGCCTTTCAGCTGGCTAGTTACATTTATGGGAGGCAAGTCCTTTTCTTCTTCTTTGTTTATTTTATTTACCTTTTGATTATTTGGAGCTTTTTGATTCTATTAAAGGCCACGGTGTTCGACTTTTCTGTAATTTTCTTTACTTTATCCCGTGCATCATATCTCTATGGGATTCAACTTGTCAATATTCTAACTGCAATTTGTCAGCAAACACGTATTATAGTTACAAGTGCCAAATGAAATGATTATTATATTAAATACTCATCATTATATATTTAATCGTCATTATTTTTTCTTGACAACTTCAATATTCGTGATATTGTCAATAGAGTTTGTTGACTAATTTATTCTCCAACGAATTAACCAGAATATGCTCTCTTGCGGGAAGAAACCATTTATGTCAATCATCTAAGAGTTAAATTTCTGTGCAGGAACAATGTACCACCATCACATCAAGATTACATGTAGGAGGAGCAACGGGCGTGTCGGGTCGGATATGGTTCAGGTCGAAAACGGATAATGAAAAACGGATAAATTATTCTACCCAGCCCTCATTTAATACGGATAAAACGGATTAATCAGCAGATAATATGGGTAAGGGTAACCATATTATCCATGACTTCTTGCATATGATCAATTTTGAGAGAATTCTTAGTTCCCTTAACTTGAGGAACCCACAATTTGAAGCTTACAAATGTAAAAGTTAGACTCATTGGTTATCCATTGGTTACTCATTGGTTATCCAATTTCTAAATGGATAATATGGGTTTTATCCATATTTGACCCGTTTCTAAATAATTCATTATCCAACCCATTTTTTAGTGGATAATATGGGTGGTTAACTAGTTTCTTTTAACCATTTTGTCACCCCTAATTACATGCAACAGATAGTTATCTATAGTAATCTTAGTGGGTGTTTGGATATAAGAATTGTGAAATTCCGGAAAAAAAGAAGTGAAAAACAATTCAAGTAAAAATGGTATTTCAAAACTAGAGTTGTGCTTGGACATGAATATAATTTGTAGTTGATTTTGAATTTTTGTGAGTGAGTTGAAGTAAGAAATTTGAAAAACAACTTTTAGTTTTCGAAAAATTCTGAAATTTAAATTCAAGTGAAATTTGAAATTTTCATGGCCAAATAATGATTCTAAAAAAAGTGAACCTTTTTTCCAAAAAAAAAAGTGAAAAATTTCTTATGGCCAACGGGCCCTTAATATTGAAGCATAAAAAGTCAGTAATAACATGTTATAATGCATTAATACTATAAAATTCTTTATACTATCAGTGTTATTCATTACTCGCTTTGTCTCAACTTATGCGTTGTACTTTCATTTGTATTGTCCCCAAGATGTTGTACTTTCTAATTTAAATATTTTAATTTTAAATTTCTCATTTAAGCCGTTATGAGATGATTTTAACAACTTGTTTGGATGGTTGTTACCTATTGTATTGTGTTGCTCCTAAACGCACACGTAAGTATACGTGGTCGCAAGTAATATAGGATTGTAAGTCCAGATATCGTATCCACGGGGATTTGTGATTCACAATCAACTAAATAAACTCAAATAATTAATATATTCAGGTGAATTCTAAAGTATGAATATTTAACTAAAGATAATCTAGAGTAGTAAACTAAGAAACAAAGGAAACCAATTGGCGAACTTAGACATGAACTCAATGGGAGAAAAATATTCTAGAGCTATAGGTTAGCTAACAATCCCGTTGAGTTTTCCACCTAAATTGTCTAATTAATTTATCTGATTTATTGGTTGACAGGGTTAATATTGCTCGTAGCCTTCTCCCGAAGTACTACTCGCCTAAATTAAGCTAATCTAACGCTTATATTCCTATGGAATTAGTATTAATTAGAACGCATTTATAGTTCCTGTATAGTAACCAAGCAAGGCAATTAGGTATATTCCTATCCTAACCACAAATCTGCCCCCACTAAGAGTTAAGATCTTGCTCTACTCAATCTTATATACAATCTAGAATTCCCTCTCCCGACTTCAATCTTAGATTCGTAGATAGTATTCAATTGGTGATCAAGCAATCAAATAATTAAGCGCAAGATTGAAAAAATAAACCAATATGATAAAATAATATGAACAATTCAAGTTTCAAACTACAATATTCATGTAGCACCCAAAACTCTAGAACTAATAAACTAGGAAAATTAAGAGAAAAAAAAAAAGAGAAGAGAATAAAAACTAGTTAGAAGCCTCCTCCAAGCGTGGTATGTGTTCCTCCCTCACAAAATTCACATTCTCCTCCCACAAAAGTCACGTTCTCCTCCTCTCCCACAAAAGTCACGTTCTCCTCCTCTTCAAAGTGGCGTCTAAAGACTATTTATATGGGATAGGGTTAGCATGGGGTGAAATAATACAAGCCCTCTTTGAAACAACATTTCTAAGGTAGCTCGTCCACTCTCTCATGCGCACGCGAGAGTGAACGAGCAAAGTTCTTCACTTTTTCTTTTTTTTCTCTTCTAGGTCGTTCGCTCTCTCGTGTGCAAGCGAGAGTGAAGTAGCAAATTCCTTCTTTTGTCTTTTGGTCCCGAATCAATTTCTTTTGCTCACATTTCGTCCAACTTGCATCCGAATGATTCCTACACATAGAAATACCACAAATTAGTACAAATCATTATATTATATTTTCAATATCTATGAGACATGATCACAATGCGCTGCAATATACATAAACATATGCATACTTTTAGCCGAATATCAACACCCCACACTTAAACTCTTACTCGTCCTCGAGCAACTTTCTATACTTTACAACAACATGCCCTTTCTAGACAACTCTTATAACTCAACAAATCAAGAATATTTAAAATAGACCAAGCACAGTAGTGTAACATCCTTACCTCAAGATTTGATTCACAAGCACCACGCATTTTCACAACCTGCTTACTTACTCTAACATAGAGGTCAACGACATTACCCTTCCTTCATTAATCAAGTGCTCTCACACAACAAAAGAGAGTAGTTCCACGCACATAAAATTCAAGAATAATTAGGAACTCAATATAGAAAGAATTCACTCACACTCAGAAACAACATTCATATGTTACAAAAGATGAACCATAGGCTTGCCCGTACCAATCGAGCTCATTCAATCAAGGATCAATTAGGAATTTATTTGGTTGTAATCTACGCTGCAGGACAGGTAGGATACATTTAGAGATACGAGTGACTACACCTTCCTAAGCACATTAACACATACAGTTTAACATTTAAAATCCCACATTATATCAAACCATAACTCCACCTTCACATCAAATGTAAATCATCTCCATACTTCTTTAAGAACAATTACGTCAAGAGTCACCACTATCAAAGAATATTTTACACACAATACAACTATTTCTTTTTTTTTTTTTCAATTCAAGTGGCTCTTACTTTTTTAATATAATGCACATTTCTCCTTATTTCATTAGTTCCGCTCAAAAGCCAACCAGCTCCCCACACTTTACTTTTACAAAGTTTATTACAATTCAAGTGGTTATGATAGGTGAAAGGTTTAAAAAGATGGTTAATTCAACCAAATGGGTAAGGCTTGTAATGTGGTTGCCAAAGAAACAGGATTACAGACTCAAAGGGCTAACTACGATACATAATAATTAGGCGAGTAATATATATATATATATATATATTACTC